>JBBMOE010000013.1:4727197-4796894 GCA_037975065.1 Chaetodon trifasciatus | reverse complement strand
GTGCACTGCAAATATCTGGCTAGAAAGCTGCTCAGCTGCATGTTACAGGGTTTAAGCTTCCTGAAAATGTCAGTTCAGGCTGTTCAGTTGCTGATGTGGACCTAAAGGCATGAACAGACTTTCAACTTTCGGATAACAGGTTTGTTAAGTTGTTTCTCGTTACTGACACTCCTGTCAGTCACAAAAACACAGATAGGGACACGCCCCACCCCCCCCCCACCCCCCAAGACCCTTTTGACATTATTTTCGACCAGCTAACTGTGGTTTCAGTTGGATTTTAAAGGTTTTGTGCGTTTCATTCATCTCTCAGATTGCACTGAGTAAATAAATAAATAAATCTGACTATAATCGTTTTTGTGTTTCAGTCTTCAAAGACAAGTGCACTCCATCTCCATTTGTGGAGGAGTTTCCTGAGGATGATGGTGAAGCGGCGAGGGCGGCTCTGCCTGATCACATCTACATGGATGCTATGGGCTTTGGCATGGGCAACTGCTGTCTGCAGGTACTGAACGCACTGCCCGAGCGGCGTGACATCCCCGTGTCCTCATTGCCTTGAAAAACCATTTGGTTTCCAAACAGTGACGTGATGAAGATGGTGTCACCTGGACTGTTTTGACTTATGTGTTATTGGAGCTTTATAATCCCAATAAGTGACGTATAAATGCACTTCAGCCTCTTTTTTATGACGTTTCCAGGTGACATTCCAAGCTTGTAGCATTGATGAGGCAAGATACCTTTATGACCAACTAGCAACATTCTGCCCTATAGTGGTGAGTAGATAAGTGAAGCATGTGCTCCCCGTCATACATTATGATAATTACCAGACCTCCTCTTCAGCCGGACTATTATATAACTGTCTGTAACTTGAATCAGATATTTTGAAAGTAATGATGCCGAGTGTGGCGGTTTTGTGCAGTAATGTGCACTATTGTGATGAACTGACTGACTGAACTGATGTCCAAATGAAGATTGCTTCAGAGGTACAAGCTTGTGTGGCTGAATGCTGTTTTGGCTCGTTACAGATGGCACTGAGTGCAGCCTCACCCTTCTACAGAGGCTTTGTGTCAGATAATGATTGTCGCTGGGGAGTTATTTCTGCCTCTGTGGATGACAGGACACACGAGGAACGCGGGCTCAAGGTGAGCAGGCAGAGCTGGAAAACATTCGGGTGCAGAAAAAATCGGATTTAGTCAAAAGAACATCATTTTTTATTGACCTCATGTTATTTCTGTCTGCCTCATAAAGTGAGGGATTGAGTGTTCAGCATTAAACTTTTCCTTATTGACACATGATTGGTGTGCTTGTGTTGACACCGTCAGCTACGGTCTCTTGAGTGATGTCAACCATTTTTTACATTTGATATATCTCATTTTGCCCAATGCAACAAATGCAGCTGTTGCACTGAAAGTCATTGCTTTCCTTTGCAGCCACTGAAAAACAACAAATTCAGGATCTTCAAGTCACGATACGATTCAATTGACAGCTACCTGTCGAGCTGCAGTGAGAAGTACAACGACATTGATTTGACTATAGACGAGGAGATCTACAAGCAGCTGCTGGATGCAGGTATTCATGTTGGAAATGGAGAAATCTCGTGTCTAAAATACATATGTGAAATACATGACAGATATTCATGGCTACACTCCACGAGTGGATGCTTGTGCAGTAAAGAATGACGGGCTTTGTGTGTGTAGGGATCGACAGGCTGCTGGCCCAGCACATAGCTCACCTCTTCATCAGAGATCCACTCTCTGTGTTCGAGGAGAAAATTCACTTGGATGACGAGAACGAGTCTGATCACTTTGAGGTGAGGTCTTCTATATCCCTCAAGCTATTTTTTTACACAGTACAGCCTTATTTATGTAGTCAGACTTGTCTTCTTGCAGAACCTGCAGTCGACCAACTGGCAGACAATGAGGTTTAAACCTCCACCTCCGAACTCTGATATCGGCTGGAGAGTTGAGTTCCGCCCCATGGAGGTAATGACCGACTGCACCGTCACGTATTTTTGTTGTCATCTGTCTTAATACTCCATAGCATGGCCTATCGAATACAGAAAAAATCTCTTTTTATTTTCAGGTGCAGCTAACCGACTTTGAAAACGCTGCATACGTGGTCTTTGTCGTCCTGCTCACTAGAGTGATCTTGTCCTATAAACTGGACTTCCTGATCCCTTTGTCAAAGGTAAAAACAGCCACACAGCTCTACTCTTTTCTAAAACATTAAGAGGCATTTAATCAATGAAGCAGGACATTTGATACACACAGTGCTATGATACACTTATCAGGTTGATGAAAACATGAAGGTTGCACAGAAGAGAAACGCTGTCCAGGAGGGCATGTTTTACTTCCGAAAGGACATCTTCATTGGTGAGTAAAACAAAAAAATGCAACTTGCGGTTGATAAATATGCTGCATGCCTCAGAGAGGAGTAGCTGATGCGTCTGTTTGGTCCACCGATAGGCTGCAACCCGGTCCTCGATGGCGCTGCTTCTACTCAGAATGGTTTGGAGACTGATGGAGGTAATGAGGAGTACATGCTGATGAGCATTGACACCATCATCAATGGAAAGGTGATTATTGTCTTTATACTTGATGACTTTTGAACCGTTAGCCACACTAGCAGTGCAGCCCAGTGGATGGGAATGTCGACTCGTCATGTAGCTCCACTTTTTCATTTAGCTTTGTTTTTCATGCTAATTAGCAAAATTAGCATGCTAACACCCTAAACTAAGAGGCTGACCGTGGCAAATATTCTGCCTACTGACATCAGCATGTTGGCATTCTCCTTGTGCACAAGTCGCCACGCTGGTGTCAAGCCTCATTTCACGGGTAACCAACACAAAAGAAGTGTTCATGCCAGCCTGTAACTGAAGTCAGAGAGACCAGGAACTTCTCACAGTAACATTCTCCACATCTCCACTCGATGAAAGGAGCTACCAAATGGGGAACAAACTGCTGGCAAAATGGCTGCAAATCAACCATTGCTGGAAGTTACACGGCTCGAAGCAAAATCCAATATTGACGTTGATACAATTGATGCGATTAAAAGGAGCCTTTACACAGTTTTATTTATCTGGTTTCACTTGTTAACAAACCACTACAAATATGTAAAATGACAACAGTAGTGAATGTAGTAATGGTGTGACAAGCAGTGTTTGGAATAAGTCTGAACACTGTTGAGGAGTCCTTTTCTTCCAGATGAATGTCTGTACGTGTAGTGCAAGTCACAGCTTTGCCTAAGTACAGCCTCAGGGAGCTGCCGGCATGGAGGTAGACTCCTTGGTAGTTTTGCTTCAAGCCGTCTGACAGTTACAGCTGTTTGCTGCTTTTTTATCTCCAGGAGGGAGTTTTCCAAGGCCTTATCCCGATCCTTAACTGCTATCTGGAAAACATGGAAGTTGACGTGGACACGAGGTGCACCATTTTGAACTATCTGAAACTCATCAAGAAACGCGCCTCAGGTAAGTTTACGTTATGTTCTCATAATCAAAAAGCAGGTGTTTTCTTCATGCAGCGTGATCTTGACTTTGCTGCTCTGACACAGGCGAGCTGATGACCATGGCCAAGTGGATGAGGGAATTTGTCGCAAAGCACCCGCAGTACAAGCAGGACAGCATCATCACCGACAAGATGAACTACGATCTGTTCAGAAAGTGCGACAGGATTGCCAGAGGTGAAGAGCAGTGCCCGGAGCTCATCGGAAACCCCGTCAACAGGGTCAAATGAGAGAGGCTGCAGGAATGCATCATCGGTACACAAACTCGCATGTAAAGGAAGACCAAATGTGTGGCTCAGAATGACAGCGGTCCAATTTTAAGAGAATGCAAAACAGCATGTGTGTGTTTTGCGAGAAACACACCGGCATCAAATGTATGTATATATATACTGTATCAGATTTTTATGATTACAAAATTATTTTAATAGGGTTAAGACATGCAAAGGTTGTGTAATAGAAATCAGATGTGTATTTATTTTTCTCTGGAAATTAAGCCTATCTGTGTGACAATGTAAATGTAGCTAAGAGTTGTACAGTAGTCTGCTTTTAACCTCGTGTTCTGTAAATACTGTACTTCAGCTCTTTAAAACATTAACATCATGGGGTTTTGGGGGTTGTTTCTGTTTTGTTTTTGTTTTGTTGTTTTTGCTGGATATGGGCTTTCTTTGTGTTAAGTAGAGATCTTTTATTTCTTTTTATTCGCATTTTAAGAGAAATGTTTGCTTTGCTCTGCTGACAATGTAGTGGGACCTTGAAGGTAGTATTGCGTTCAGTTGGAAATGATAAACAATCGTTTGCAATGTGATGCTGCTTCAAAATAAATCTGTGCAACATTAAGCTGTCAGTTTCATTACAACTACGTCAGATGCTTTTATTTAAATGTGCCACAGGGATTGGATTTCACTTTCTCAGACATGTTCTTTAAGCTGCCAAGAGATCAGCTTCATCAAGTTTGATCTTGATCAGCCTTCATAAACACATCTTGATGTCCTTCCAATGGGCCATATAAACATTTTGATTGATAGCCTACAGGAATGTCCACAGTCAGCACATTTACATTACTTGAATGCAGCTGGTAGTCTCACATCATGACTTCGCCAGAAGAATTTACTTACGTTCTTTCACAAAAGTGAAAACATGAAGTGCTATAAATCATTTTTATGTGCAATGATGCATATGAGAACCTGATGTTCAGATATTTAAGTGCATTTGGAGACTGCCTCCCCTTACCTCCCCCAGAGAGATCAGAATCTGACAGAGCAGCACTGAACTGGGCTCCACAGTCTTACCATGATGTCACCTTTCCATGATCTAAACTTCAGCTCTGCTTCTAAGACCAAACACATCAATGAACTCGGTAAACCCCACACAACATATTTTAGAATAAGTTCTGCAGTAAAGAATAACTAACAGACTGAAACCATGCTCTGTGACACTGTACAGTAAATCCATTTATTGTGTTAGCATGCTAACATTTGCTAATTGGTACTAAACACCGATGGGAATGTCATTGGTTTTGCAGGTATTTGGTCATAAATAGAATTAGACAAATATTGACCCCATGATGGTGCTGGATGAGAAGTCAGGGGATCATGATCATTACGATTCAACCTCTGGGTTCATGAATGTCTGCACAAAATTTCATTGCAATTCATCTGATAGTTGTTGAGATATTTCAGTCTGGTCTGAGTGGACCAGCTGACAGATAGGCTTCACCAGAGTAGCAGAAAGTTGAGAATTTGAAAAGTCATAAATAACATAAAGTCATTAATATAGACGACTAAAATCTTAAAATATACCAATGTATTTCAATACATGTCTATGGAAAAATAAATTAGAAAAAGTACCTGAACATTTTCATCCACAAGATGGCGGTATTGAACCACAGTTTTACATAATGCTGAGCTGCAGCCACAAATAAGAGCAGTGCCTCACTTTGACCTCTTGGACTAGATAACGATTATGGCTGGTACAGGCCCACCCTGTGGAGAGACAAGGAACATAGTTTTATTATGCTGCAAAAGACATTAAAGCACCAACAAAACCCTGGATTCAAGATTAAGTTTAGTATATTTAGAGGATTTACACAAATACACCAAAATGAGCATGAAACAGAGAGGTTGTGTGTAAAAGGCGATAATAACAGAGAATTGATGAGACACTTTATGTGAAAACATTTTTTCAAGCTGTAAATATTTAACAGGTGAATTTTAGTGCAGCCATCTGTCCCCACTAATCCTGGGCAGAAACAGGCCTTTTTCACAGCACACATTTTGACTTGTCATGAAAAGAGCAGGTGTTGCTAATAACATTAATGGCTCTGTTCTATTCCAAGTGTCCCAGTAAGCCATGACAGTGTGACAGTGAGCCAGCATGCACAGCATTAGGACCCTGAAACTGAAGCAGATAAATGAATTCATTCAGTAATTTTGTTAATGTGCACCTGTGCTTTTCCTAACACATCAAAATGTCTAATGTGAAAAAGGCAATACATAAAGTCTTTTGCGGCTGCAGATGGAGTTGCACAAACACTGATAAATTGCCTCAAGCGATGCCATTTGAAGTAACATCATTTAGGGCTGAAGACTACAAAAAAAATATGTTTTAATATAGAGATGTGGAGTTTGAAAGGAGTTATCTTACCAGACCTCTGCAGCCCACTCCTCATCTCTGCATGAAGTTAGCAGCTCAAGGCTACACTAATTGCTACTAGCGTAGCACCTGAATCTCCAACCAAACTATTAATTTGCATTGTGGGTAATGCAGGTGTCAGTGTTTGACAAGGAAGAAGAATTTACAGAGAATAACATGGATGAGGTCCCTGGTTCTCCTTTGTGAATGCAGCAGAACCACCATGAGTGTGATTGGTACAGGAGTGCAATGCTAAAGAGTGAAGTAGTCTTTAATGTCTGGTGAATGGAGCTATCTAACATCTGAGATTGTGATGACTTGAGGGACAACTCTGTTTCCTGTATTTCAAGAGAGAAGTTGATGCTTTTTGAATGTTGTGTCGAATGGAGACGACATAGTGGCCTTCAGTTTCGCAACATTTTTATGCACTGTGCAAGGACTTGCATGCAGCATGCATACATTTGGTGCATGCCACTTTGTCATAACATTGCACCTTGAACTTTTGGCTTCTTGCTCATACATGTGGCCTGACACCCTCTCAGCAGTTCAGCTGGTGTGACGAAGCCAAAAAAGCATGCTGGCTTGCAGACTGCAAAATACGACTGCATGCAGTTGGGCATTGGCAATTTACACATCCACATCCATGTCCTCACAATGACAATGCTAACATGCTCAGGTATAGGTACCATGAACGCATCCTCTATTTGCATGTTTTTGTGCTAACATTTGCTTATTAGCACTGAACACAAAGTACAGCTGAGGCAGAGGGGAATGGCTATTTAGTCACGAACCATTTTGGACAAATTAACATTTTAGGCCACCAATGTTTTAAGGGTCATCCTCTGGGGACCATGAAAGGAAAATTTCATGACAATCCATCCAATAGTTGTTGAAACACCCGCTGTCAACATTGTACTGGAACTAAGCCATCTCAAGACTTACTTCAAACCATTTTAATCTTAATCTAAACCCAGCCTTCACGTTCAGTGGGTTGATCAGAGTGTCTTTCAGTTTGTCTGCGCCCTACCTGCATCCACATTTCATTTAGCTTTACATTTATGTCACAGTTAAAGACTCTATATAAATGTCAGATGCAAAAGGTCAGTGTAACTTACTGTTTGCAATCTGTTTACATCCCAGCATGTTCATTTATTATATCTGCCACATAATTTCTTGACTCTATTTGGTTTCACTTTGGTGATTTCCTCCTTATAGGTTACATATTTTTAGATATATCTGCAAGAGCGCAGTCAGAAGGATCCAAGAATTTAACTTAATTTCACTTTTAAACTACACTTGTTTACTTTTACTTAAGAAACATTTTCAATGTAGGACTTTTACTTGTAATTAAGAATCTTTACAGTGTGATATTGTACCCTTATTTTAGTAAAGGCTCTGGATACTTTATCCACCACTACCAAATCATGAATAATAAATAGATAATTTTGCTTTTTGCTGTTGTTTGTTTGTTTTTTGTATACAGAAGACATACAAGCTTTCTACTGATCTGTTTCCTAAACAAATAATAGCGAAAATGTTTTTTGTTTTGTTTTTTTTAAAGAAAAAGTTAGAGCTCACCATGCTTCCTGCACTCGTCCGATCTTCCCATGACTCATTAATCGATTTACATTCATCCCAGCACATTAAAGTGCAATTAGAGGACGGCAGAGATAGCCTTGATGTCATTTTTTTGACTGCGTGCGTATGTGTCGTTGCAACACACCGGGTCACCTCCTGGCTACAACTCTCCTGCAGGGCAATGTGCCAGTCTGCGTGTTCCTCCCACTATTTTCCACTGAGCGACAAGGCTGCACATTGTGCTCAGTCCGGCCGGCCAGCCAAGGTTACAGAGACGCTTTCTCTCCCCGCCTCAGTAAGGTAGGCTGTCCAGCTGCATCTCTTCAGCCACACGCCACATTTCGCTCCCCATCTTACGCGAGCGGGCGGCTGGGTGACTTTACGGTGAGGCTTTCTGTCTTTTTATTAAAAGAAGAAAAGAAAATGTTGCAGCGCGCATGGCGTCTAGCCTGTTTAAGCGATGAGTTTGGGTGATGCTGAAGCGGTGACCTCTATAGCGGGGATGCGATCGACAGGATGCGATAAGTTTTTTTTCCGACATGATTTTATTAATTCCTCCCAGGAAGTTTCAGTTATGAAATTGGGGGATGATGTAATGAGATAAACGCCGTCATCAGCTCAGCGCGCACATCTTTTAGTTGAGCTGGAGACCGGGCTGCTGTTTGCACACCGTGGGCTACAGTAACGACACAGTGCGGAAAGTGCAGTCTGCGTTACACGTGTGACCCCGATGGAAAATTACTTTCATGCAGTATTTTGGAGCAAAGAAGCGGCGGGACGCAGATTTAGAGCAATGAGTCCACGGATTTGTCGTGCGTTCGCAATACTGCGTGATCACCGTCCGAGCACTAAAGTACTACTTTAAAGACACAGCCAGATGAGTGCTGCGGCGTATTTATTTATTTAACTCCAGGTCTGATCGTTTGCTGTCAGAGCTGAGACAACTTCTTGGTGTTGCTCCAGGGGGAAACTTTTGAATGTTGCTGCTGTCTCAGGATTGGCTGTGATTTTGCAATAACATTTTGGAATATAAAACTACTATATAAACTATACTAAACACTCTACTATACCAGTATTACTTATTATTTCCATATCTATTGTCTGTTGATCTCTGCAGTGCGGCTTTGATTCGCTGTATAGTTAGTCTCAACCCTCATCCAGGCAATACCAGCAAAGTATCTTGCCATACAATGCAAGACAATGATAAAATAGACTTGCACTAACCGTTTGCAGAATGTTGTGAGGCGCTGCCATTGTCAGTTGGAGTATGGTCTTAGCTTTTACTTTTAGTTAAGTTTTTATTAATTATTATTTAAGATCCATCTATCTGTACACTGTGGGTGAGCAATACACGTAAAATGCTCTGTCACAGTATATGTAATCTTATATTGCAAATCAATATCTTAATATAGTGAAGTTTATGGCGAAACTGTTGTCTGTTTTTGGTCAATCCAGTGAAATTAAAATAACACGTACAGACATGTCATCACATTGATAGAAAAATTACATAAAAATCCAATATGACATTGAAGAAGCCCTGCTAATGGATTTGCACCATCGCCTGCAATGGCCTCATACAACCAGATGTTCTGAAGGTAGAGCTACAAAGTCTTTCATGGTAGACACATTTGAGTTCTTGTATATAACATCATATTGCCCAACCCTTACCTTTACAGCATAATAGTGTGTGGTTAAATCATTATGAGCTGCAGTGATTCAACCACTGTGTGAGTCCAGATGATGCATTAGTGTTTTTGGTAGAGCCTGTCCCTTCTTTGGTTGTTTAGCTGTATTTTGCAGCGTTTAGGCCGCAGAGACTCACCGCCTGGCTGCTAACATGCTCTCCTGTTACAGTTCATCATGCTCTGATTAAGGTCTTGCAGATTATCATGTTTTGGTGCAGCCTAAGGCATCTCTGATAATCAGAGCACGGATATTACTGTGTTTGAACAGAATAAGCCATATTTTGACAAGTGATTACGGACAAATGTAACAATCAGTAATATGGTATTTGTTCCTTCACCATAACATGCAGAGTTTGGTAAACTAGGATACATATTGCAAGATTTTCAAAAATTATTGATTTAACATTTAAGTAATACGTCCTTACATGGAATCAAACAATGTACTGAATGCATGTAAACAAAGTCACTGGTGTGCCCCCACAGTTCTATTAGTCACATTTTTATATCATATGACCGTATATAAGAGCAGCATACGGATTGAATTGAGATGCTGTAGCTAAATTTGATAGATCTGCTCACATTTCTGTCTGTCCAATTTGTCCAAGTCCAAGGTTATTTGTCAAAATCAGATGTAGTTATCATATTATCTTTAATTCTGTTCAGGAATGTGCTGGAGGCCAATGCACAGAGGTGCACATAGCTCTCTGCACATTTATAGTATAAGAGACACAATATCTCACAGCTGAAGGAGGGATTGTGGAAGGACGACACACACAGAGCAGGTTAGAGTACGTACTTTATCTTGTGTATGTCTCCAGCTGTAGACGCAGGTGTACAGACTGTCCAATGGTGCAGCAGTCTGTGACGTAATCGCACTGAATTGAACGTATAGCTTGGAAGCACATCAGTGGAAACAAGGAACACAGACATACTGCAATGTCTGTGGCTGCTAGGAAGCATTTTCTGCGAGCCTGAAGTGATACAGCAGGGCCTAGCAAACAATATAAAGGTCTGCAGGATTGTGCAAACGCATCTGGAGTGGTAATGAATAAAGAGTGTGTCCCTGACAGTTATCAGGTTCACATTTAGAAAATCAGCCGCAGGGATTTGTACAGTATTTGCTCGAAAGTCTCAGAAATCTTGTCAACTTTGAGATTTAAAAACCAGAATGTTTTTTTGTTGTATGGAGGATGGTTGTTCCAGAGTTATAGGGCTTTGTGTGAGAAATCTCCATGAGTACTATTACAAACTACTATTATTTGGGGGGGTAAGCAGAAGTGCCTTTTGACTTATCCCTGACAACAGTTGTTTAAATAAGTGCTGGATACACCAACCATGTATTTGAAACACTCATAAAGGACAAAAAAGGCACCATCACAATTTGACAGCTTTGCAAGTGAACATGCACAAACGTGTAGTTTTGTCTAAGTAAATGTAGCAACACTGCCTGGGCCAGACAAGATTCTGCATTTATTAAAACCTGGAACACATTGTCGGTAATAAATTTGCACATTCTGACACCCTCATTACCTTCAACCATCTAAAAGCCAGAGAATCACTATGAGCCAGTCGTACCTGAATAGAGATGTGGTTATCGTCTGCACACACCACCCTCCTGGCTTGTTTTACGTCTTAGCGTGGCCACATTTGATCTGTCGTTTGAAACCATAGGGATGTGAAGGATAAGTTATTGGGACATTAGACGTATTTGAGAGCACAGGTGGGCAATTTGGTGCACAAAGAGACAAAAACACAGACAAGTGTAAAGATAGTAACATGAGGCAAATACTACGGTAATGACTGACTAGCTTCAGTGCTCAGAATACTTCAGCACTAAACAGTGTTTCTATACAAAGAAATGTTTCAAATTACCATATGTAATGTGAAATATGCCACAAACCTACAGACACGTATTACCCCATGCTGTCGTACCTCTCAGCTCTATTGAGTGTTTTAGCATCTTTCAGCTCATTGTTTTGGATTTACAGTCCAAACCTTCAGTTATTCTCACCGCTCTCATCAGCGTTGTTACTCTCCGCTCTTTTCAAAGCTCTGACAAACTCACTGTACACTCCCTGACAAATTTAAAGATTAGTGGATCATTTAGCAGCTAAACAGACAGATGTTTCCCTTGAGAGTTGGTTGAGACCAAAACAGAGCTAAAAGGAGAGTGAATATTGGACTTCTGTCAATCATCTATGTGATTTTGAGCGTTGCTGTGGTGTCCTGCCCTGTAGGCATGTAATGGATGTGAATCAGTTTTCATCATATGTTCTGCTTTCAGGTGACAAATGGAGACCTTCAATCATAAACTGAACACTTATATAGAGTCATGGATGGGTCCAAGAGGTATGTCGAATTTATACTGTCATTTCAGTAGCTGATGTAAAATGTGCAGCTCTTGTCTTTTTTAATGTGCTTTCTACCAAAATGTTGCGAATTTTGTAATTACTGCTAAAGTTCAGCACAGCACTACAGTTAAGAGAGAGAAGAGAAGGTAAACATTACCTAAAACCTTTGACTTCATTACATCCAGTACTCATTGAATGGACTTGCACAAGAAGGTTGCTGGGGTTTTTCACCTTGCTGTTAACCTGTCTTGGTGTTGAGCAAACAGTCCTTGGTGTGCACTGCCACTGCTTTTCACCTCAGTTCAAGTTCAGCTGCTCTTAGCAATGAGACCACCTTATCAGCCTCCTCTTGATCTACAGTCATGATAAAAACTGTCCTGTTTACCTCCATATTTCAGATCAACGGGTACGGGGATGGCTACTGCTGGACAACTACCCACCAACCTTTGCACTCACAGTCATATACCTTCTGATCGTATGGATGGGGCCCAAGTACATGAAACACAGGCAGCCGTACTCCTGCAGAGGCCTCCTGGTGCTCTACAATCTGGGCCTCACACTCTTGTCCTTCTACATGTTCTATGAGGTAAACAGACTGCTCGGCACTGAGAGATGTGTTGAAGTAGGCCAAAGCAATCACTGCACCGTCACACTACAGACAGATTATAAAAGAACAATGAGGAACCCGACCTGAGCCACAGCTGCACACTCACTCAGAGCTCAAGAGTGAATATGACCAGACATTATTACATTAATGATATTATGGAGCAGTAATCATTACTCCGGGGAGGTCACATGCCTCACTCGATGTTTTTTTGTCAAATTAAGTGACATAAGATATATACAACTCTCATATCTTTTCTGGTAAATAAGAAGCTAGCTTACCTTAGCATGAGTCCAAAAAAAACTTCCCACTAAGCTAAGCTAACCAGCTGGTGGCTCTACCTACATATTTAATATACAAACATCAAAGTGCAATCAATTCAACAAAACAGTTGGTGAATTTCCTGAAATGTCAATCTGTTACTTTAAATATCAAAGTCAGGCAATAGTTAGCTTATCTTAGCATACCAACTGGAAACAGTGGGAAACAGCTAGCCTAAAGTTCACTACAACACAATTTGTCATTTATCTCCTTTAAACGGCAGGTTGTAGTTTTATTTTTTTTTTCTAGTCGTTTTGCTAAACTCTTTATGCTAAGCTAAGCTAACATAGCTGTAGGTTTACATTTAGTGGACATGTTTGAGAGTGGTATCAATCTTCTCATCTAACTCTCAGCAAGAAAACAAACTCATTCAGTAAAAATGTTTAAGTATTTCTTTGACACTTGACTCTGATTAGACATGGGCCTGTGGCTACTGGCGTCTCTCGCTGAAAGCTACCATGAGAGACAGTGCTATCAGGGAGTGAGAGGGACACAGCTGGATGCTGACAGGCTCATTGTTTCTGCCATCAAATCCCTCATATGCCCTCACAGACATCAGCACAGCCCCCCATTGTTTGCCGAAAAACGGCTTTTTATAAACAGCCGACCAAATATCTGAAATTGATAGAGGCACTGATGAAACAGACATGAAATTGCCTTCAGTGGCAGAGTCTGAACAGCATTTGCTGTTATAGCAGTGCCCAGACTTCTCTTATCGTAATGATGACTTCTGTTGTTTTGTGTACATGTGAACATGAGGAACTGAGAGTTTTTGTCCACGTGAGAGTCTAAAGCATGTGTACTCTCCTCCCCATCAAGCAGCTAGAACTAGTTTCTTGTCTGTCTGTCTGTCTGTCTGTCTGTCTGTCTGTCTGTCTGTCTGTCTGTCTGCATTGCATAAGGCCGCAGTGGACTGTTGGCTGTGAGATTCATTAAACCCTGTACTGTGACAATGTCCCAGCCATGGGGTGAACTTTTGGCGGTCCAAAATCAATGCCACCTGATGTGAATCAAAGTGCAGGGCGGTTTTGTTCTTGTCAACTTTCCAGGGAACAGAGGTTCATCACGTAACGATTGAGATTAAAACTGATTGCAATTCTTTTTGTTTATTTAGGTTCGAAGAAAGACTCGAGGAAGTTAGAGGGGGGATAACATCTGTGCACACATGATAAAATATCCAGTGTTTAAAGACCAAGCTGCACTTCATTCTGTTTCTTGGCTCAGAGGTTATTTAGTGAAGCCTTTTTACAGCAGCAGACAGAGACAGCAGATATTGATTGGTGAATCAGCATTAAGTCGTAGCTTCTACGTGTATTTGGATATTTATTCTTCAAAGGAATGCTGATTTTACACATGCAGACTGGTTTACTTGTCACAAGGAGTACTCAACCTATGAACGCAGTTGAATAATGTCTTTATGGTTTTGTGGTCGAGTGTGAAAAGATAACCCTGATCATGTCAGCTTCTTGCAGACATGGTGTGTGTGTTCTACTGCTGTTTCTAATTTTGTATCATGTGTTCTGTCCAGTTTGTTTAATGTTGTTCTGTTATTGTCTGTTTAAAATGTGAAGGGACTGCAGATCAAAAGTAGCTTTAAGCTAGCACCGTACATCAAGTAGTAAAATGTATGTTTAATATTGTACATGGTCTCACAAATAAAAGGAATAAGTCCATTGATTCAGTTACTTTATGGACCCATACTAGGGACTAAAAGTCAGGATATCTCTGCCTTTGATTTTAGCCATTATGTTTAACCCTGTCACTACAGAAGCACAATAATAAATAGCTGCAGTTTATATGCAGAACTAAAGGCAATATGTAGAGTCCCTGCACAAGTATGCAGTAACTGTTACCATTAAGTATTTCAAATAGGGACTCCTGTATTTGCATTTTGCACTTTTCTTAGACTCCATATGTGTAAAAATGCTTTAAAATCATTAAATGAATTCACCTCCATTGTGCTCTGTGATAACATCATGCTCTAAAATTTACCTTTACACATCATATTGTCCACTGTATTGCAGTAGCAGAGTGAGCTTGTAACGTTTTTGCTTTTAATTAGATGAAATATTTACAACCAACGTCAGCAGCTCAACATCAAACAGATACAGGGTGGGACTAAATCTGGTCATTTGGTCTGTCTGTGCATGTGTTTATTGTCAGGAAAGTCACATTTTTGCAACGTCATATCTTTTGTGTTTTACGTTTGTAATTTATGTATTCAGGGATTTGGTAAAATATGCATTCATCATTCATCTTAATGGCTTTGTCTTCAGCTTATTACTGCTGTGTGGCATGGTGGCTACAACTTCTACTGCCAGGACACTCGGAGTGCACAGGAAGCGGATAATAAGGTGAGGTCAGATTTATATGGCGCAGTCTTTTTGGTTTATTGCTGGTGATTTTATTCTCATTTTATCACATCTTTGATGTCATTTATACACAAAGTCTGTGATCTCCCATGTTATTTCTTGTCATAATAAACAGCACTATAGGTATAAATAGGTAGGTAGGTAGGTAGGTAGGTAGGTAGGTAGGTAGGTAGGTAGGTAGGTAGGTAGGTAGGTATAAATACTAGTTATTGTAGGACAGCTAGAACTGAATATTAAGCATAAAGTGTGTTTTCTCTTTTAAATCTCCTGCTCTGATTTCTCTGGGTGAGTACCTGTAAATCCCAACAGATAAGCTGCAGAAACAGGGAGTCAATTTAATCTGGCTCATGTCATCATGATGACTCTTGAGTGTCCCTACTGAGCGCTGCAGTGGAGGTGAAAACAAGGCACGCAGTGAACTGTGCACGGCTTTACAGTTTAGCAGCAATCATATAAAAAGTTTTATCACTGTGTCACTCCAACAGACAGATACATTGCTTTATGATTCCTCCTGATCTTTCAAGGACCTTTGGAACAGATAGCTGCTGATCCACCAGTATGATAAACAGTGAGTGTGTCTGGATTTTGAAGGAACGTTTACATTGTATATTTTTGTCTTTATTGTTGTTCCCTCACAGATCATAAATGTCCTGTGGTGGTACTACTTTTCCAAGCTCATTGAGTTCATGGACACCTTTTTCTTCATTCTACGGAAGAATAATCACCAGGTCACCTTTCTTCACATCTACCACCATGCTAGCATGCTGAATATCTGGTGGTTCGTTATGAACTGGGTACCTTGTGGCCATTGTGAGTGTTTTAACACAACTTCATCCTCCAGTGACTCAAGTCTTTCCAGTAACAACATTTACTGTTCAGTGAGCTAAATAATTCAACTGCTCTCGTGTCAAAGCCATTAGCCCTAAAAACAGCCTGTTTTCACTATAAAGTCTCAAAGGACAAAAAGTGACGCTGTGTACAGCAGTCTGCCAGTTATGAAGCTGTCAATTTTCTTACTCCTCAAAATCATTAATGTGCCTTTTAACTATTGATTTAAATATAATGTGACATTTCTGATCTATAAACATGTTTTATTATTTATTAGATGTTCACTTTTATTTCTGTATTACTTTACTGTTCTATTGATTTTACTTGAACTCAATAGTAATTGTTCCAAACGGAGCAGACCAACATTTCAAACGTTTGTTATTCCCTGTGATCATTGCACTCCTGATTGCCAGTCTCTTACCTTTCACTCAGTTATTGCTCACTGTAGATGAATAACTTGCTGTGTCTTGCTTCTGTGTCTTGCCAGCGTACTTTGGTGCTTCCCTTAACAGCTTCATCCACGTCGTGATGTATTCTTACTACGGCCTCTCAGCCATTCCAGCCATGCGGCCGTACCTTTGGTGGAAGAAGTACATTACACAGTTACAGCTGGTGGGTTCGTCCTGTGGTTTCTTAGCTTAAGTCAATACCACAGTGTAATGAAATACTCCACTGCAAGTATAAATCCAGCATTGAAAAGTACATTTTGGAAAGTATCAAAAGAAAAAGTACATGTTACGCATAAAACTGTATATTATATTGTAGGATTATTATTACTGATGCATTATTGTTTTAATGTTGTAGTTGGTTGAGGCAAATTTTAAACTAATCTATTTACTGTTGGGACCTATATTGTTCTCATTTTCAGGTTCACACTGGTATTTACATGCTTTGATATTAGAAAAATGCATTATTGGTCTCACACTATCAAATGCTGCAGCACCTCCATTCACCCTCTGTCTGAAACACATCGTTTTAGTACCTTTCTCTGTAAGCCCCCCCCAAAAAAGCCCAGTCTGCTCTCATTGGTCAGCTCTCAGGCTTGACCTGGCATGTTTTTACAACCACGCTATGCCGGGGGTGTGGCTGGGGGGTGTATGACTGTGTAGTTGTTACATCACAACGTAAAGGAGGTCCTGATGGCTCGTTTAAAGGCACAGTTTCTGAATATGGGCTGTGAGCATTTCCCAGAGGATTTGTGATACTTTCAGTATTTACATAGCACCTAGACCTGCTTTATAATCAAAAAAGATATGGAAAAGTAGTTTCAGTCTTTGGATTGTATGTAATGATTGTTATACCAACGTTATACTGTGAAGCTAATGTTGCTGTTTACGTGTTGAAAGTGTTCTTGGACTGTTTTCTCCAGCACCCTATTTAGCTTAAACACAGTGCGGCCACTTTTACTGTCCATAGGATACTTTAGGCTCTGGATCAATATTGTTTCTATAAGCTCTCTGGGTCACCTTCTCACTTGTGTCTGCATGGGTTTGTGTGTGTGTCATGTTTCCTCCACAGCTCCAGTTCTTTATGACCATGTCCCAGACAATATGTGCCGTCGTATGGCCATGTGGCTTCCCAATGGGATGGTTGTACTTCCAAATAGGTTACATGGTCACGCTCATTTTCCTGTTCTCCAACTTCTACATTCAGGTCAGTTGTTTTTCCATTTTTAAACTGTTAATGAAGGAGTTTAAAGGATAAGTCTGGTGATATTTTGTTATTGTCAGTAAATCAAATGAAAAGGCCAAAATAATTTGTCTTGATATAGACAAAAACAAAAAGCTAAATTTGGTCAACTAGTTCTGTTGCCAGTTCTGTTGCATTTTGCCTGCAGCATGTCCATTAATGGAGTTTTGAGGATGATACCGATATCAGTATTAGACAGCTTCAGATAATATCACACCAATGTATTGTCCAAAAGTAATTTTTTCATTACCACATAACATCAACAAAATTGCGACCAAGCCCTGTTCACCAGGCCACTTTCCAGATGAAAAATTAACTTCTGAGCACTTTCTGGTGCATAAACCACATGATGGAGACACTGTTGGTGAATTACTTGCAACATATTGTCTCACATTCTAAATAGACATTTTTGTTTCAGTAATTACATTTAACCTGTTAACCTTATTGAATTTGCATCCATAAAATCATGTGTTCTCTCTGCCTCTGTTTTTCTCACACAAGACTTACAAGAAGCACAGTTCTTCTCTAAGGAAGGAGCACCAGAACGGCTCTCCTGCAACAACAAACGGGCATGCAAATGGGACACCGTCTATGGAGCGCACTGCACACAAGAAACTGAGGGTGGATTGACATTTGAGAAACCGTCACTCAATTTTCACTTTAGCGCGTTAGCTGATGCTGCTAGGAGGTATATGTGTCTTCTTATCTAGAATAGTCTTGCACTTGAGATGAAAATAAGCCATAGCACATATATCCAGAGACTTCCCGTGTTTTTAGACACATTCTGACTCATGGTCAGGAATGATTCAGTTAAAATATTTAAAGGACAAGTGCATTGTAGTATGGTCGACACTGCACAACATTGCCCACCCCCAACCCTCTAGTGGAAGTAATTCACTGCAAAGCAAAAATCGCTCTCTTGCTGCCAGCAAACAAACACATTTTGACTCATTCAGAGATGCTTTACACACAGAAGGTCCAAAGATGAAAGCTCCAGCCAACGTGTTAGCAGCTGAAGCTTTCATCACACTCGACGACAATTAAAATAACACAGTGCTTATTATGGTCCTTAATGTGTAACTAGAGCGTACATTGTGTCTTGCTTAATCTCACTCTTGCCTGTGCTGTTACATAATCCTAAAATTTCCTCTAGTTAACATGGAATGCATTTTTATTGGCAGGTTGTAACAGCAGATGTTGCATTTTCACTATATTTGCAGAGCAGGGTTTCCAATTTGGAATATTTAGCCATGTAACAAAGTATAACCAAAGCATAGTGGGCTCCATATGCTAGGACTCATGTTTAAAAGAGTTTCAGACACAATGTTAGAGGGCAGTTTATTTGTTGTACAAGCACATTTTAAACTCCTGAACATCCCCCATGTTACAAAAAAAAAAAATTCTCCTATCACACTGTGTTATGTCCACTGTAGCTTTATCCAGTCAATATAAATAGAACTTGAATTCATTCATTCATATGAATTAAATAAGGCGAAGCCCATTAGGTCTGCAGTGCAGCTGCTTATTGGTAATATTTAGGTATCAAATTGATCAAGTGAATACAATCGTCCTGCATAACTAAGTGCTAAATGCTCAGATATGATATATACCGATAAACTTTACTATATAGTCAAGAGTTAAAGCTCATGATCGACCCTGGAAGCAGCAGTTAGAAAAACAATCTCGCTACAAAGTCCATTTAGTCGATTATCTGGAACTTTTGTCAAATGATCCTCCTCAACACGTGGATTCAGTCCAGTTGTCCTGAGAAGTCTTGAAAATGCTCAGAAAAATTTGTGGCAACCTGGTAAAGCACATCTGCCGAGGAAGGTCATGTGAAAAGCTCCAGAAAAGCTAGTGCCTTCTGGACCAGTTGATTTGGTTTCTAATGTAGCATTCTTCATCTTTTCAGTATGTTATCACCAGATTCATGTTGGTCCGGTTCAGACTGATATGTGTCAAACTTCCTGTTAAAATCCTGTGCCTGACTCTTCATGTTTTATTCTTTTTATTTTAATATCAAATGTCCTAAACTATCATTCCTAACTCGACTTAACACAATAGGGATGATTATTTCATATTGGAGGAATAATTGGGTAATATGCTTGTTTGCTTTCTTGCTGAGAGTTAGATGAGAAGATCAATGCAACTCTTCATATTTGGAGTGGTATCAATCTTCTCATCTAATTGAGCAAGAAAACAAACCAGCATATTTTCTACTCCTTAGACATTTCCCCCCAAAATTAATTAGTCATTACACGACAATGAATTGTTTGTTAGAAGCGAGGTTGTAGTGATTATTCCTTCATGTTCCTTATGTTCATGTTACTCTCTGTAAAGCATTACATGAGCACATTAAATGCTGGTATATACCGTAAAATAAAAGTACAAGGGCATATGAATTATGTACTCTGTAAACCTGACATCCGTACTGTGGTGCACAGCTGCGCTGCTCTACCATGCTGACTCAATTTAGTGAGGTACTGTATGGCCTTAACCACTGAATGAGCATGACATGTTACTCAATTGTATAGGTGACCTACATTCACGTCCGCTGCATCAGAAATTACTGTTAAAGCCTGAATAATACATACAAGCCACATTTGCTCTGCATGATGAGTCTGATCAATACATGTCTGCCAATTAACACAAAATCTGTGGAACATGCATGACAGATATCTACTCAGAAACTGAATTCTAGTGTGTTTGTTGTTTTAATTTCCAGCTGCAAGCCATCCCTGTTACAGTTTCTCCTTCATACAGGGCGATAGCGCTGCAGGTGACGGGGTTATATATTTAAGGGCAGGATTAGCATTAAAACAGGCCCATTCCCCAGTTACTAAAGGGCAAGGATGCATAAGGTATGAAATGAGATATTACATACATTTTATAAACTCTTAAAATAAATATATATATTTTCTGAAAATCGGGGTGAATCTGGGTTAACATGTTGTGACTCATGCTTTCCTCGCTGTAACACATTAAAAACAATCTGAGATTGTAAACATACTTGTTTTTTTCGAACTGTTGTTTTCCTTCCTTGAAAATGAGGTAAATGCTGCACTGTTCACTGAGCCTTGTAATTATTTTCAGTTTTAATTCTCTCTGTTTAATGGTTTGTGAAAATGCTTATCGGCCATTTTACACCATAGCAGTCTGTCTGTTGGTTTGGTTCTTATTAGCAAATGTTTGAATGCTAACATGCTAAACTAAGATGGTGAACATGCTAAACATTAGCATGCTGAGCTCAAAGCACTGTACAAACTGGCTCTAAAAAATATGTATATAATTGCAATTAAAAGTAATATAGAATCATTAAGGGAAGCTTTTTGAATTAAAGTATATCATCAACATTTGAGGTTTGCAAAAATGCATCCCTAAAGACTCTGAGGTGAATAAAATGATAAACCTTCACCTCATTGTCAAAAATCTATTGTGTGTATTACTCTACAACAATTAATTCATGTATGGTACAATTAAGCTATGTACATGTTAACATGGATCAGGATGAAAAACATTTCTTCCACTGGTCCAGTCAACATCATCGTCGACTGATGGTGGAAATGCTTTTGCTGACAGGTCAAATTCATAGACTGACAGGTAAATACTGGCAGGATTTTTTTTTTATTCTAGCATCAGTTAAAATGACACATACTGTAAATTCCTGCCTTGGTCCGTCAATAAGTGCTCACTCTTGGTGGATTTGGGTGTTTTCAGCGAACCTGTTTGGCTTCAGAGGGAAGAGGAAGGGGTCAAACCCTGCAAAGCTTTCTCAGTTACACGCAAACTGTCTCTAAAGGTCTTCTGTTTTCTCAGTGCTGATATCAACTCTTTGTGAACTTTGTAATGATAAGGCGAAGGCCTGAGGAATTTTTTGCGTTCTTGGTAATAATAGTCCGATCTTGACTGTGAACTAGAAGCAAACCTGATGTGGATCAAGTTTAGTTCATTTTAATTGGTATTGTCAAGGCGCAGGGTCGGTGAACTGTTGCTGAGCTTACTGAGAGACAAGCAACAAGATGTTCTCTAACAGAGCCACTCCTCCTGACAGCTGAGCTTTGTCTGAGGGAGGCCACTGATTGCTGCTCTCTCTCTTGTCAAACTTTCTAGTGATCTATGTCGACAGCAGCCAACCTTTTCCTCCCTGAGTCCTTAAGTGTTATCACTGCTCCTCCTCATAAGCACTGTGTACAGACTTGATTCACTGGAATGCTGTGTGTCACACAGCGCTCGCATTTGGAGAACAGAGCAACTGTTTGTGAGCTTTGGTGGCGTGTCTGCTGGCCAGCCACTATGCAAACAATGCCTTACTCACTGATTTTCAGAGGCCATGGCCTGAGGGAGTCAGAGAGGGCGTGGTGATGGCGTTGAGATTTCTCCCTGAAAACAGCAGTATGATTAACATTTGTCAGCTCACTCATTTCAGTGTGAATGATGTGTCAGACAACTCCGTATCTCTCCTCAGAAAGAATGTGGCTCTCAACCTGTTTGTACCTGAATGCGTGGGTGGCGTTGATCCAGCTGTCAGTGTGGTATTCAGCTCAGCGCTGCGGCTCTGTGATCTTCTCGTTGAAGACTTACAGCCACTCTTAGTCTGTCCAAATAAGCAGCTTTGGCGTTTAGCAAGTACGCAGTAAATCAGGCTTCAAGTGTAACCTGTGTGTGAAATGCAACAGTCCATTAAGACCACAGGAAAAAGAATCCAGGACCCTGTCCCTGTGTGGTTGCCAGGCAACCAGCGGAGACTTCAGGAAGTGACTGCATCAGAACAAGAAAGAGTCCATCACATAAACCCACATTATGCTGTTAATACTCTGGTTTTTGAATAGATTAAGCACATGAAGTAATATGTGTGAATTATTGAGCTTTAGATGTCCTGGGAAGCGCTCTCATACATGCTTTCATTATTATGCTCTCAAAGACTGCACTGTGTCAGCGTCAGGTAAAAAACAAACTATGGCTGATGCTAAATCACCACAGCTTCAAGAAGAAGATGAATCTGATTTGACCGAGCACACATCATCATCTCAAGTTATTCAGTCACAGCAATCATGCTAACGGAGTAGAGCTCCAAGCATGTGATGAATCATCACTTACTGTATTTTGAAATGACTGCATCATTCAGAGCGGATAACCATTTATTTCTCCTATTTAAACGCATCTAGTTTGGGGTGGGACAATTAACCTCCAGCGCTGAGGGGAAAAACAACTGCTTTGGCTTTGTGAGATAAAAATTCAATAGCATTCATGAAACTAAGAACAAACATGGCAGCTCCAAAGCAGAGTAATGTGAAAACCAACTCAAGCGTTATCTCAAATTAGGTTTTTAATTGTTTTGTTTTCTCCTCTTTGTAATCCTCTTACAACTTGTTTCCATTTTTAATTCAATTTTTATCTGGTTTGTCTTCGTCGATATCAACTTTTGTTTCCTTTTTTATGAACTCATACAAAAGCAGCAATCATTGTTTAGAAACTAAGGATTTTTTCACCTAATTAATTGTGTATTTTCAAGACTGTAGTTCCTTTAGTAATGCTCAGAAAGATCTACTTGGTAAGTAAACAAGTCACAAATCATTTTAGCATAATCCAATACAACTTTCACATTTATTATTTATTTTTATCCACAAATCCTGTTTATCTGTCTGTGCCTGGTTCCCAGAAAACATAATACGTGGATTATACCCCCGTGTGTCCTCGGCAAGGCAAACGATGTAGAAGTCTGAAATCAAATCTGCAATGTCTTTTCCCTGAGGTTGTTTCATAGGCACATACTGTGATGTACCATTCTTCCTAGCCATGAGTGAACAGTACATACTTAAGACCTTAAGTCTAGTAAAAATAACCCACCTGGTTACACATCACTGCCCTGCAGACAAGCAAATAACTCAAACTATAAGCACACATTCTATCCACCACTGTTTATTTGAGGGAGAAAGTGCAACAATAAACAAAAACAGCATGGACATTCATTGCTTTGAACAGGTGGGAAAGGTTGCTAATTATTTTAGCTCTCAGCACATTACCGTAATTTCTGAAATCAGAAAATAAGTAGTATTCTATTATGTAAACCTGAAACGTGACATGCTCGCATGTAGGAAACACAAGGGTTCTTTGTACTGACACCATAACCCAGCTGCAGAACAAATTAAACAGGCTCAGGAGAATGCATTTTGTTATAACAGTGAAGGAACTTTTGCTGTGGGATGTTTTATGTGTGCAGGTCTCCAGGCGGCTTAAAGAGGCTGCTCAGACAAAGCAGTGTAACTCTTCACACGTGCAAAGAGGAAGGGTGTGTACATCCTGTCCAGGTCAAACGATGTGACAACCGTTTCCCCAGTCATCCTAAAAACATAATTAACATTACATTTGAAACAAACAGGAAATTCATTTCTCTTTTCCACTTCTATCTGTGCTTTTGTCTCTTACTTGTAAGTGATGTGGCAGGAGTGATGGATCCACACCAGCTTACTGAAACTCTGACGCCCCCCAGAGGTCAGTTGCAGTCCCACATGGAAGCTGTGTTCAGCCTCCGGTGGTGGGTTCCGCCTGCAGAACCGGCTCCTCTGAAACTCGGCCACTTTCTGTTCAAAAATTACAAAGTGCATAAGCTGAACTGGAAACTGACTAGTCGGAGTTTTACTGATTCTTGGAAAAGTGCAAATGAGGATTCATACGTCACTATGGCACAAGTGAAAGGGTTGATTCTTCTGTTATCACTCCCCAAAGAATATTAGGTGAAACAATAAAAATAAGTAAATAAATAAATGATTCTTTGAAAGTTAGTTGTCTCACAAAACCTTTTGCATTAACCTGAAAAACACAACACAATGTATACTGTATGTATTGCCACCATATTTAGAGTGCAAAAGTATAATGATGATACTACACATGAACACGAGTTCAGCATGATTATTTACGTAAAAGTTCAGAGGAACCGGAGTTATTAAGTAAAAGGATCCAACAGTGTGGTGACAGGACAACAAGATAACTGCTCACAGGTGTGACATTTAAACATTTAATTAAATAGCAGCGAGAAGGTCATGTGTAATTATGCTGTTTGACAAATCCAACATAGGTACCAAGCATGTAACAGCTGCTTTCATCTGTACTTTAAGTTGTTAAGTATGGAGGCTCATATCTGCCATGAAAAGAAAAACAAAACACAAAAAACAGCCACACTCACAATTTTGATTTACCACATTGAAATTAAGTCAAAATTCTGCGTGTGAGATCATCAACTGTAGTAAATATTTTTTTTTTTTAGCATTTATTACTTTTAATCTGTTTTTTCTGGAGGTGATGTCACCTTACACTTCTTTTGAGTGAACCAATAAGACAAACCCATCTCTGATGCTTTACAGAAACGTATTCTCACCTCCTCCTTTTTCTTGCAGACAACAGCAAAGACTTTGGTTTGATTGTCTGTCTCCTGTGACAGACGGAAATGGCCGATCAGAGCAGAATCCAGTCTGCAAGATCAAACAAAATTCAACAATCAGGAAAAGGAAATTATTTTTGATGGTGCAATGTTTGTTATAGCTGAGAAAACAGAGGGTGTACCTGGTGTTCCAAGTACGCAAGCGAGGGACGATGGCCAGAGGGTCCTCAGGGGTGGTAAGCATGATGACATGGCCGTCAGGGAAGAACCGGAGGTACCTGTGATAAGGAA
Organism: Chaetodon trifasciatus; assembly: GCA_037975065.1. Lineage (NCBI taxonomy): Eukaryota > Metazoa > Chordata > Actinopteri > Chaetodontiformes > Chaetodontidae > Chaetodon > Chaetodon trifasciatus. Next base: position 4,771,668 of record JBBMOE010000013.1, on the reverse strand, counting down.
GTCTGCAATTAGCTGTGATATGTACACAACTCACAGTCAAACTAAGTTAAAGGCAAACATCTACCTGTAGTACTCAACGTGGTGCCAAGCTCTGTAAAATCCATCCAGCGATTCCTCTCCTTGACGAATGTAGGATGTCTTGCTGATATAGACACCTGTGAAAATAATATCAATGGAAAATTCTGCATCAGTAAATCATCTTCACTGGATGTGCAGTGTAGTAACAACAGAAAACTGAGTCACCAGCATACTGGCAGCACAGGTTGGTCCAGCTGATGTCTTATGTTGTCATGTATTGAAATCAAGCATAAGCACAGTGCTATCAAAATATACAATCTGGCACATCATCAGATTTCTACTGTGGCTGATTAAAACAACACTTCTCACATGGCAGGGGGCCACAGTGTGCTCCATGTTAAGAACAGATATGTCTCAAAAGCACTCAAAATATTTTGCGCCTCAATTTCTGATTGGTCCAGATCTGTTACATTGTGACAGATATCAGTACTGGTCTCATTAACTATGACAGAGCTCCCAAATTTGTACATTAAAATACTTATTTACCATCAAAACGGACGCGTGGCCTTCGCAGAAACATCTCTCTCCAGGATTTGAAGGGTAGAACTTTTGTGCAGTTCCGTCCCCACACTCTTACACAGGCTAAATGCCAAATCTCAGGGTCTCTGGACAGAAATGAAACATGAAAACAAATTGGCAACCATGCACACAGAACAAGCTATTAATTACATAATTTACTGTGCAGCAACAATGTGAGAGATCCAACTGTCTGATTTGAAATCAGCAATTTTGAGAGGCAAAAGCAGAGAAAAGCAAGCTGTTGACAAACATGCTGTCACACATCTGATCTGTTATGACAGAGGGGCTGACCTTGCACAAATGTAAAACCCACGGCAAACTAAAGAGAGCTGCTCCAGGGCTCGCATGTCCAGATCACTCGACACAACCCAACGAAATATGTACATCAGGATTTCCCGCGGCAAGGCTGCAGTCGAATAAAACAGGAAACAAATTATTTTTCATAAATACAAGTAAATAATGACTGTGGATGTTAATTATGTTCTCACCAAATGATTTCTACCTGAAATATGCACCTGAGTCACGTCCAACTCAGGAGTGCAGATCTTTGGAAAGGAGCTTTCCAGAGTGAGCTCCTGCTCAAAGAAGGCAAGTAGATCCTCCTCAATCTCACTGCCAACATCATTGTCCTCCATGCTGCAAAATAAACGCGAGATGCTCAGTTACTCACTTGCACAACACTAGTTTTAAAAGATCAGAACTTCAGAAAGCATGTTGAAACACTGCCGACTTAGATTTAATTAATCAGTCTAATACAGAAAAATAAATAGCAGCTTACTAGTTTCCTCCACCTCTGTCTGCATCTGGAGGACGGCTGTAGTTGATTTTAAACTCAATGTCAGGATCAAGCTGCATAGCCATGCGATAGAACTTGATAGCTGCAAGTAAAGAGGTCAACTTCAACATTAACAAGAAAATGAACTGATGTTTAAAAAGTTAATTTGTGACTCTTATTTGGCCGTAGGTGAACGTGAGCATGAATGGTCGTTCGTCTCTGTATGTCAGCCCTGTGATGGACTGGAGACCTGCCCAGTGTGTACCCTGCAGCTCGCCCAACATCAGCTGGGATCTGCTCCAGCCTCCCGTAACCCTCCAAAGGATAAGTGGTTATAGATTATGGTGATGGATGGATGGATGAAACTGAAGTGATTCAGCAATGTCATCACTTGTGTTTCCTTCATGCTCAGTTACTGTCAGTGGCAATGATCATGACATCTGAACTGCTGAAAACGGTCACGTTTGATTTAAGATGATGACTGATGGTTAGACATGCATAATTATTTTTTTTAAATCTGATATATTTTCCCACAAGCCTGTTCTGTGAATTAAATACAGCAATTCTACTCATTTTTAGCCTCCTTTCACTGGTGATTTTAATCACCATAAATCCTTCATACATACCCTCATAGACAGCTCCACTCTGTTCTTCCTGGACAGCTCTCAAGAACAGCTCTGTGGCCTGGGGGAAGATGACTCACATCAGTCATCATCAGTACTGTAAATTTCAGTGACAGCACTCTTCAGTACATGCAAGTCCTTGACACAGAGAAATATCACAACTTACCTTTTCCTCCCGAACAATTTCTTGTGTCTTCTTCAGACCCTTAGTTTGCAGCTGTCGGTCACTCATTCCACTTGCTCCAGAGCTCAGTTTGAGTTCGGACATCCACTTAGCTCTGAACACACTGAGCTGCACCTGCAATTCAATTAAGAAGCTACAAAAGTCGGAAAAGCTTCTTTGTTCATAGTCATACTGTAACAGCAGGGTTCAGCAAGAACTGTCTCTGCATTGGAAACATGTAAAATAGCATATGTCAAACTGGAGGGCTAGTGAATTGAAGAAAAGTGACATTTTTCTTTATTGTACCTTTTACCAAAAACAATGACAAAACACCTAACTCTTGGCAGCCTAAGATTTTTTTTTATTTTAACATATGAGCTTTCTTTTTATGCTTAAATAACATGGCAAAGCTTTTTCCTAAGTAGTTCCTGTGGGGACTAGAGAAGTAACCTGTGGGTCAATTTCTGGTTTATTCATATGATCATTCACAAATGAGTCAAATATTTATTTAGCCTTCATTTATTTGTACAGGGTAGGTTAGGTGAGCACACATGCTCTTTTAAGGCAGCACACTCCTAACAGTTTTGCAGAGCAAAAGAAATAAACAGCAAGAACATGCAGAGCTGAATAATAAAACAGCAAAACAGAGCAAACAAATATTGCTCACACATCCTGATGGGTTTAGAGACAGATGCAGTTTTCACTGATGCAGTCAAAAATTTAGAAATCAGAAAAGAAAATATTAATCATGATGTCTTACCTGAAGATTTGGGTCATCTGAACCTTCATCTTCATCCTCTATTGTACCTCCGATATCATCGTTTTCTTCAGCCTATACAAGCATAAAGTATTAACTAAATTAATCACCAGAGCTGTTTGTATAACTGTTGTGACTGTGGATTTGTTTAGTTGTTTTTTTGCAGATCACTGGTTTCCCAGGTCATACACTGATGTACAGAGCAGGACATTCAGGTCCTTACTGAGTCCCAAGCCAACTACAATGACCTCCTTTGAATGCATAGTAGTGTTAAATGTTCAGATTTTCAAACTTACAGCTGTACCTTGTGGAGAAATTATGGGGGCTGTCTTTTTGTCTTGTTGTTTTCTTCTGTTTTAGTTAGATAAGTTGTAACTGTAATGTCTTGTTTGCTTTTGTGGGTGTTTTTTTTTGTTTGTTTGTTTTTTTCTAAAAAGTATAAACACACAAAACACTGAGTATCAGCTATCCTGTATTGTTTTCATCATTCATTAAAATAAATTACAAAATATTTCCAGCTTCACAATGTGCTGCTTTTCTGTTTTATATACTTGTAAACAGAGCTGTATGAACACATTCTCCAGGATGATGAGGTTTTTGCAGATATATTGTAATTGGTGTCAGTCAGTCAATAAGTCATAAGAAACTGCAGTTGACAAATGCCAAACTAGGTTTGACCCAATTTAGAAACAGTGTTCCCATTACACAGTTTGTAATGTAACAGTTTGTCCACCAGAGAGCTCTGATAAGTGGATTTTACAACTGTAAAATGTCCCACTCATCTGTGTCTTGGTCATCTTTATTTAATAGAAAAAACAAAAACAAACGAAAGGACAGGGTATCATGATGTTTATGTTTTAACACATTACTATCCAAAATTATACTGTCATCTGATTTTTACATAACAAAGTTTCAACATTTTTGGTGTCTGGACTGTTGGTCAGCCAAAACAAGGAATTTAAAGACATCTCTCTGGGGTCTGTGAAATCGTCATGGGCATTTTTTGTACTATTTTGTAAAATGTACCAGGGTAAATTAAAATTGAATTTATCCAGTGTGAATAAGAAAACTCATCATCAGCTGCAGCCGTAAAGGAGACCCAACAGTGGACGTGAGGTGTGGCTTTATCTTCTGATGGTCAAGCTGTAATGACACCACTCCTTCAACTGCAGGGATCAATTTACCAAGAAATGCCCATGCGGCTGCCTTGAATCTAGGCAGCCTGAAATCCGAGTCATTCATTGGGAAACCCAATTAAAGGAAAACAAACACTATTCCAACTTCCTGCTTCTGAGGCCACGCACTAAAATCTTACATATAGCACAGTGTTTACTTGCAACTCATCCTCTTGCACGATATATAGGTCCAAATGTGAGGTCAGTGAATTCAAATACACCTGGAACTCGGAAACTCGTTGAATAAATGTAACCGAAGTTAAAAACCTAATTAATTCAGAAAACTCGCTACTGGTGACTACGAATGTTTTGCAGCCATGTAAAATATTAAGTATGCTCGTGCTAACGTTGCCTCAATGTAACTTACAAACTTACACTAGTATGTAGCTGATATAAATGTCTTGTCGCTAAATTCAGGTCAGACATGAAACATTTTATCGTTTGGTAACGAGTCAACACCTGAAGACACACGTCGAGCAGAGCAGCAGTAGCTGACCTAGCTTGCTCTGTTAGCTACAGGTAAAGGGAGGCAGGTGACGTTAGCTGCGTTAGCTAGCTAACGTTTGCTGGCTAGCTAACACCTTTCTCTCTGAACAACTGGTAAAAAAACACAGTGACCCACCATAACGGCTCTGCTAGTAGGTCTCCTTTTTAAATTCACAAGCGATCAACACTAGCGTTTACAGTTCACGGTCGGAGAAGCGGACAACACAACGCACATATTTACGAGCTCGCAGGAACGCAGCCATTTCGCTGAGTAGCCCGGAGCGACAGTGACACCGGAAGTGAGGGAGTGCAGGGAAGTTGGAAACAGACGTGGAGAGAGAGGGGCCTTGGTTTGCGAGGTCTTTCTGTGTTTGCGACCCACACCAACTACATTATCACATCAATAAATACATAAATAAATGGCGAAAACTTGACTGCCTCTCGCTCCTTGATGACTTTCAGCTTCAACCAACCAGGACCATGCAGCACTGAAAGATACTACACGCACACACCAGCAACAACGTGACTATTTTCACGACGTATGAATCTTGCAATTGTTATCTGAATCAGTTGTTTGGTCCACAAAATAATAAAAAATAGTGTAAAATGACAATTGAAATTTCCCAGAAGCCAAGATGATATTTTCAAATGTCTCGTTTTGACCAGTCAACGATCCAAAGGCAAAATGTTTTCTGTTTACAATTAATAAAACAGTGAAATGCAGCAGCTCCTCACACTTGAGAAGCCGGAACATGTCACATTTTTTCTTGAAAAATCGTAAAACACATTCAATAATTTCCCACATATTGACCGTGGACAAAATGACTTCACATTTCTGTCTCAGAATCCTTTCAACCATCTGTCAAAACTAACATGTACGTTCACTGTCATACCCTCTGCCATTTCACTGCCCAACACATCTGGAGTCATGCTTGTTTCTCCCTTCTTTTATAACTAATATTGTAAAATTTCTACATCACGTTTAAAACATTTGTCAAGAATACTTCACTCCATTTTTCACTAAGGTAATCACAATGTGACAAAAACATTTGCAGTGACATTTGTTTTCACAGAATCTGATGGGTCACCATTTTTAATGCATCACCTGCTCCCTATTTAGAATTCAATCATTCATCTGAAGAATGAAATAACAGGCCTACCTTTGCAGCTTCTCTATCTGTTGAGTGTGAAATGTGCCTTTCTACTCAGCTTCATAAGTTGTTGGTACAATTATTATCATACATCTCAGAGGAACTGTCCTGCCCGCCCACCCCCCACAAAACTACTGGCTAATCATCTTAAACTTTACCAGTCAGCCTGGTAAAACTAGTGTAGTCAGTGCAAGCAGCTTGTTCTGGTATTTGGCCTCAAAATGTCTAAACGAACACACACCTGCTGGCCTTACATAATAATTTTATAATCTGTGCAAATGTACATATATACATATATACACACAGTTGTTTTTCTATTCTGTATCCTGTACACTTTTTTTTTTTTATCTTGACCCATTTATGCTTTTTGTAAGACTTGCTGGCTGTAATGACTGAATTTCCCTGATGTGGGATCAATAAAGTCTTATCTTATCTTAACTTATCTTATCTTTTCTTAACTTATTTATTGAAGCCTACTTGTACTTTAGTATTTCTATATTCCACTGTACTGTACACTCCAATTGTACTACATTTCAGATGGGGATATTGTACTTTCCATTTTATTTATGTGACTGTTACATTTACTTTGCCGATCACGACATGCAAAACATATGAGCTATAGATTAGAAAATAAGATGCATCATTAAGTTGTACAAAATATTAGCTCCACCTCCACCGCTTCAAGGTCCACACGAACACTTGGACCTCCTGCATCACTGTAGGTCGGAGAATTGACCAGAGAAGAAGAATGCTATGCAAGAGCATTTCTACTACCTGACTTCCGCTTTTGCTTTGCGTCTAAATGCAGGCAATATGTGGACTAAAAGAAGGGACAGCCATAGATAGATAGATAGATAGATAGATAGATAGATAGATAGATAGATAGACATCAGTTTTATGCTGCAGACGTTAAGGGTTATACAGTCGACATACGGATGTAGTGAATCATTCCATCTCGTTTTGTATCTTTGTCGACGGAGGCGAGCTGTGATTTGTTGCAATGAGCTGTTTTTACAGCAACGCGAGATTATGATGAGCTTTCCGACGAAAGGGCCTGGATGAAATGATATTTACGTTGTGATCTAGACGCGCTGGATGCGGTTATCTGTCGGTTGTCTGTCTCATGACGGTGTCAGTCAGCGGGTGGTTCCGCTAAGCCATTTGTTGAACATCGACTACGAGTGCTCGGCTATGTGTCGCTGTCGGTTTGACGCGAGGAGGGTGAGTGTTTTCTGCTGCTTCTAGTTTTATTTGAAGTTAGGGGACCATTTAGTCAAAGCAGGCCAGTTTTTTCCTCTGTAGCGCTGTGATGGTTTGTCAGCAGCTGGGCCACCAGCACCATCACCACCACAGCACAATTAAGCTAGCGTTAATTGTACCACATTTGCTACCATTAAGCTAACTGCACAAGATACCCGTTAAAATTCAACCAAAACGCACACGTCAAGTTATAGTGTTAAGCCCCAATCAACCGGAAATAACTTCAGTGTGAGTTACATCCCAGTATTGATTGTTTTAGTGCTAAACTATCGTTACGTGAGCTTTTATTCTGCACAATTAATGCGTTAAGAACCAAGCAGGACGATAAAAACAAAACATGGAAATGGTAACGTAGCTCTGTTAGCTGTCCAGCTAATGCGAGTCAATAAACATGATCGATGTTTAACGTTAACTTGCCGTTAACGTCGGTAAACTGGGTGGTGATGGTCACTTCGGCATTTTTCATCCATGATGTCTGTGAAGGTGTCATACATTTGTACTGTATATACTATTTCACAAGTTAGTCCAGGGATGTATAATTTGTGTTTTTCTTGAGTGCCTCCTTACCATTTGGTAAAACTAGTTGGTGCTGTCACAAACTCCTCTTGTCTGCACACGTTAGACTCACATTTAACTTGGCCTCTTCAGCAGAGAAATTGTCATATTTGGTTTATTAGGGGCCACGTGCTTTGTGATTCATACTGCATATTAAAATCATGTTTTGTTGTCCGTTCCTCACTTTCTCAGCTAGCAGGACGCAAGTCCATGACACCATGAGTCCTCCAGCTCTGCCCGTGGTCTTCTGCTGTTGTCACAGGAAAATCTGGTTGCATTCAGCAGCCGGAGGCAAATCCATCTCTATTTTCCACCCAACTATTATCTGCCCCCGGATGATGCTATGGAAGGACAAGCATAATGAATAGATACACCACCATCAGACAGCTCGGGGATGGCACCTACGGCTCAGTCATCCTCGGCCGCAGTCTGGAGTCAGGGGAGCTGGTTGCCATAAAGAAGTGAGTATTTGGAAATTGGGTGCTTTTCACTGCAATCTGTAATAGTTTTTTTTTTATTTACAGCCAATGCTCTGCAATTATTTTTGTGTAATTTCCAACAAATTAGTTGCTTAATTGGAAAGAAATGGGTCAATGAGAAAAATATTTTTCAGAATGAAAAGAAAATTCTACTCCTGGGAAGAATGCATGAACCTCCGTGAAGTCAAGGTGAGTTCATCTTTCCCGTGTCTTTAACAGAGTCACGCATTTGAATAGCACGGCACAGTTATGAAAAAATCAACCCAAAATCAACTTAAAGGAAATGCCCTTTTCTTTTCTGTGCTTTGATGAAGAACGTTTGAGAACTTAGAAGTAGTGGAGGTTCCATATTTACTGATCAAATAGATGTTTTCAGGCCCCATGGGTGAAAAATAGCACATCTAATCTTAAAAACAATGTTGTGGATGGAACAATTATGTAACAGCTAAGTGCTGAATTTAGGTAGTCATTACTGTATCATGTCTGCCACAAGAAGAGACATTGACTGACTCCCTTTGTCCGGTTGCTGGTACTCCGCTGCTCAGACTGTAAAACTGTTAAAAACAAACTGATGGCTAGCAGTACTCTTAGCACAAGTGCTAGCGTGGCTATTTCTGGTAGTCACGTGACCCCTGTCATGCTTGTGTTTCCAAAATAGCTGACCTGACTAACATTAGCCATGATAACATTAATGATGGTGATCTTTCACACCTAGAAACATTTAGCTATTCAGGTTTGGAAATGTTGTCCGAAAATCAATATTTAAAGCTGATAAAAGATAGTAGTGACATCTCTCTTGAATGTCACCTGCTGCTCAGTGTTACACATGCTGTCACCCGTTTTGATGTAGTGACCAGATAAGCAGTGTTTTAGTGTCATGCTGTCATTCTTTTTGGGTTGATTTTTTTATTTTTTGGTGCAGGAGTTACATGAAATTCACGATAACGTGTTGATTTGTGAGTAATGCAGTCATGATGATGTGATGACCATGTTTTAGTCCAGCTGTCTCAAAACTTTCTGTTCTTTGTTTTCACACCGATTCAGTATGTGACTGTCTAAATTTCCTCACAGCTCAAAGTCACACACCAGCTCTAAGAGTAGAAGGTGATTCTTGTGTGCTGTTGGTTTTGAGCTCTGGTTCCCATCCCCGGCCTACGCACCCCCCTTTCCTAGAAGCTTGACCTTAATGCAGCAAAACATGTGTAGAACACGCTGGTCCTGTAGAGTCCTGCTGGTTAGCTGAGAATTACAGCATGTCACACCATACAGCCTCAGAATCCCATTACAGCTTTTCCCCCTTACTAAAATTTAGCATGGTTAAACCATCCCAGTGCATGGGAAAAGCGTATATTTCACCATCCTGTTTTCTGTTATTCTGTATTTATTTTCCCTTGTAATTTTAAGATAAATCCCACCTTTTGCAGCATTTCCCCCTCAAACTACATTGTACACTAGCCATGTTTTAACAAGAGAGGTTTTGTTTTCTAGCTGTAGGACGTGCTTTTGAATGTGCTGCAGTGACCTGTGTGTATTGTCCAGCATGGTTAGATTCACTATTTATTTGTACTTTTATTTTGTTTATGCATTCCACATATCCTTACATGAATCTGTTTCTTTTTTCTTTCAGTCCTTAAAGAAACTCAACCATGCTAACGTGATCAAACTTAAAGAGGTCATTCGAGAAAATGATCACTTGTACTTTATATTTGAGTACATGAAGGAAAATTTATATCAGCTGATGAAAGACAGGTGTGTATTACGTGTTGCTTTACTAATTCTGCTTTTGAAAATATATTTGGTAAATGCTTAGTTTCTTCACTGTTTGTGTTTTCTGTTTGTTTCTTCCTGCAGGACTCGGTTGTTTCCTGAGTCCGCTGTCAGAAATATCATGTTTCAGATACTACAGGGGCTCGCGTTCATTCATAAACATGGTAATGACAGTAGGGAGCTAAATTCAGTGTGGCACGACTAACATTTTGTACCATTTGACTCAAGACGGTCATCCAATGTGTCTTTGTTAGGGTTTTTTCACAGGGACATGAAACCAGAGAATCTTCTGTGCATGGGCCCAGAGCTGGTGAAAATAGCTGACTTTGGACTTGCCCGAGAAATCAGATCTCGACCACCGTACACAGACTATGTCTCCACGAGATGGTGAGTGAATAGAGATAAGATATAAAGCACTTTTACTTAAATTAAAATGTGCTTAATGGTTCAGCACACTCAAGTTCCAGCACCCTCTCTCTATGGACCAGGTACAGAGCCCCAGAGGTGCTCCTCAGATCCACATCCTACAGTTCACCCATAGACCAGTGGGCTGTTGGCTGCATCATGGCAGAGCTTTACACCCTCAGGCCTCTTTTCCCTGGCTCCAGTGAAGTAGACACCATATTCAAGATTTGCCAAGTCTTGGGTACCCCAAAGAAGGTAAAGTGAAAATAGAACAAAAATGCTCGCACATTGCAATTTAACTGATTAAAAAATATTTTCTAAGGTCAAAATGGGTTTGAGTATGAGGATACGATGAGGATTTTCTTTTTGAATATGATGATATGTAAACATTGTGTGTAAGATGGACTGTGTCTTCTCCCCCTAGAACGATTGGCCGGAGGGATACCAGCTGGCAAGTGCGATGAATTTCCGTTGGCCTCAGTGTGTCCCCAGTAGTCTGAAGACGCTAATCCCGAATGCCAGTCCTGAAGCCATCCATCTGATGACAGACCTGCTCCAGTGGGATCCCAAGAAGAGACCAGCTTCAGCCCAGGTAGTGTCTGAGCCACACTTCTGGTATTTCCACAGCCCTCACAGCTGAGAATGACAGCTGATGTTGTTTGTCCAAATCTTTATGTCCTCTCAGGCTCTCAGGTACTCTTACTTCCATGTGGGCCAGGCTTTGGGCACTCCTCAGCAGATCCTGGAGCAGGGCAGACCCCAGCCAGGCCTTGTGCCACTGCAGGCTCCTTTGCAGTCACAACAGACGCTGCAGCAGCAACCCCTGCTGCTTAAGCCTGTGCCCCCCTCCCAGCCTCCACCTCCAAACCAACACTGCTCCCCCTCCAGGCCCCTGCAGCAGATCCAGCCCTCTCCGGTGCCCGCAGCTGCCCAGGCGGCAGTGTACCAACGGCACACAGAGCTGGTGCGAGAGCAGCAACCGAAGCACATCCTGAAGCAGGAGCAGACCGAAGGAACACCACAGAGCCACCTTCCTTACATTGTTGACAAGACTCTCCAGAGCAAGGTGACTAATTCCTTTAAAATGAGTCCCATCATAGGGAGGCTGACAGCCAGAATATCAAATGCACCTTAATAACATGTTGATTTGTTCTTTTAGCAAACCCGACAGGAGACAGAAAACGCAAATCGACTGAGCTATCAGTTGAAGCCGAAAGGTGGGCGTCGGCGCTGGGGTCACGGCACAGGACACCTGAAGGGTGAAGACTGGGACGACTATGAAGAAACTGATCTGACATCTATAAGTATTCTTGGGAAAAGTAACTTCTCCGCTGAGAAATCGAGACAGGGGGAGGATGTACTGAGCAGGTGAGGCTGTGATCTGTAACGATGCACTGACAAAACATGCAAAAAGACTCTGGAGCAACATAATGTATGACTACAACACAAGATCTGCAGCCTGAGCATACATCGATATAACAACAAGCTGGTAATTCACAGCGCCGGTGTTTCAGTGAATGACCCCTGTCTTTCAGATTTGGAAGTGTTCTGGATTTCAGTCGCCCCAAAGCAAAGGAAGACGCACCTTTAAACCTGAACAAGACGACAGCCTACCAAGAGCCATCAAGAACCGCTTCTGCTAAACAGCATTATTTGAGACAGTCGAGATATTTACCTGGTAATATCTACTCAAAGATTTACCTTGAGTAAATAGGCATCTCATAGGCAATCTTTGAAAAGGATTTACTGTCAATACTCATGCAAATCATTTAATATGCACATCAGCACAAAAGTGGAGACGCCTCTTTTTAGTTTTGTTTCTACCTAGTCGTCACTATTCAGATTCAGATTTTTTTTAGCTATTTCTGTTGTTTGTTGCCTTCCCTGATGAATGATTTTAATCTTTGAAAATGTTTTCAGTGGAGAGTATATCTGACAGTCTCTTACTGTCTCCTTCAGGCATTAGCACAAAGAAGAACGTGGCGATAAATGCCAGTAAAGACTACACTGGAAGCCACCTCTGGGGCAACAGTAGTATCCCATTTGGAGGGACTCTGCCGAGCAGAGGCGCTCATGGTAAACCTAATGTGGACATCTTTAACTTCACTGTCAACTTTGCAACTTCTCACTGTTTGTTTTACAATTCAGGTACAAACACAATCCCAGGTGGATACATGCCGTCGTTTTACAAGAAAGACCTTGGTTCTGCTGGTCACAGAGGGCATCATGGACCTTCAGTGGAATCAACAGCATCAAGTGAGGATGAACCTTTTGAGCTTTCTGTATTCAGCTAAGAAATCTGTGGTTGTTCATCATATATTTACTACTATTTTGGTGCTACTTTAGATTATGCAACGTGGCAGTCTGGCCGGAGTCCAATGAACACCTCTGCCAGTATGATGTCTGCCAACAAGAGCACGCCTGGGCTGCTGCCTCGCCCGCCGATACAGACCATCCATGGGCGAACAGACTGGTCTGCCAAATATGGACACCGCTAGTGCCCTTCCTGGAGCTCTGATCTGTGCCCTGCAAGAGAGCTCTGTGCTCCTCAGAACTGTTTCACCCCCAAAGAGTAGGCCTAGTTGTTTTATAATCCAAATCTGTACATACATCTTACACAGCAATAATTTTTTTTCATTATGTGTATTATGGATGTTGTGAGTTGTAAAATATCAAAGTGTATGTGGATAGCTAAATGCAACCGGCCAAAATTTGAGTCCAGATTTGCTCCTCAGTGTTATATTTTGTATTTCTGTAACATAATTATTGTCCTCCAGAGGATGCGCCTGTACCCTCAGATTCGTATCAGATTTATCATTGAATGTTGTTCACCAACCTGTATACATAATATGCATATTGTGAGTTTATGAAAACTCCACTGTGATTTGTTTTTGGCTAATCTGTTACTTTGCCACTGTACAGTACAGTCGTGTTTTTTTACGTTCCTGCTGTATTTGTTTTATGATGGTAGCCTTGTCAATCAGGTAACTATTATTTGTGCTTCATATGTTTTTAATGAAATGCAAGGAAGTGCTTTAAATTCAGTAAAATTAACACAATGCAGGTGGTTGCCACACTGCGCAGATCTGTTTAAGTTTCGGAAGTAAAATAATCCAAGTTAACAAGTTCTGCCCCCTTAGCTAAACTGAGTGTGATTACTGAATTGCCAGTTGTTGAGTATTATTAAACGTTTGACTGGGTACCAATATGTTCAACTTTTTCATGAAGCACTTTTTATTAATTGGCTGACCTTTATTTAAAAATATATATATATATCAGTCCATTCTTCATGTATGGCCAACAGCTGCACCAGCAGCCCTGACAGAGGCTGGCTTGCTGCTGTGTATTAATGTGATAGATTAATCCATCAGTAGTGTGGTCACGTACTGTAATGAAATGCAGGATTGGTACATGTTGTGATTGAAAGAAGGGAGATGTTGAAGTTTCTTTATACAGAAGTGACAAACTTCAGTGGTTTACATCATTGATAAAAAAAAAAAAAAAAAAAAAGCATTAACCTAATAATTATCAATATGTATGACGGATTAAGGACATACAGAAGGCAGTGTGTAGTTTAGGGTTAGCAGTGAGATTCATTCAGTTTTTAAGGCAGCTGAATCAATACCTTTCTCTACTGCATTACACGTAGCACAACAGCATCTCAGTGGCCTTTAGACACAGCACATGAATCAAAATAGAAAAATAAAGCTAGTTGGAAACAAAGGTGTCAGAGGCAGTCCAGGTTTTCACCTGCTAACTTTAAGAACCTCTCTTGAGTAAAGTAGAGGGTAGGACTGAGGGTCGTTCTTGACAGTATTAGTGTCTCCGGTGATTAGAAAATGTGAATATCTGTATTACAACATAAATTGGAAAAAAGAAGGCGAACTGCCACCTGCAGCACCGCATTTGGATGTGCCTGTCGCTTGGAGCTTAACTTCCCTACGTTTCTCCTACAAATAGGCTTGAGCTTGTTTGGAGGTTCTAGCAGGTGAGTGCAGCTACTGGTACACCGATGGGTGGTCGTCCGCTCGGGTTGGGGGGGAGACGTCGTTCTCTTCCACCGAGCGCGAAGCTCCGGAGGGGACACACATTATTGAGCGCTTAGGAAGGACACCCGCGATCAATGGGGCGATAGGTGTTGCTGCCAGATTGTCCTCACAAACCACAAAACTAAACAAAATGCAATAAATATATGTCACACTTCCAAACAAACATCTACGATCACGGTGTCGAAAGTCGAGTTGTTCGCGGTGAAATTCACAGTTCGCCTGACACGTTCAGAGATGTTAATAACATCGACCTTAGGAACATGCCGAAAAAAGTGCGAACGAGCGCGGTTTGTAGATACTGTTTTTCCCATGATGTCTCGCGGTAAAAATGTTGATGAGCCAGGTTTCTATTGGCCGGAACCAACTACTGACAGAGTTTGGATAATTTCCCGTATTTGCTAGTCCGACGCCACAAAGTTATATAACAACCGAAACTTGTGTGATTTGTCCACGGCGAGCAGAGCGGCGCACAGGTGTGACACCTCAACGAACACAAGTCCGTCTTGGTAATTTATATTCAGCAATATGTGACATGTCTTCTGTCTTTCCTCAGTTCTAGAGATTTATCTTTCCCAAACACTGAAGCCATGGCTAAGGTTGTGCTGCACTACTTCAACGGGAGAGGGAAAATGGAGTCCATCCGCTGGCTTCTGACAGTTGCAGAAGTTGAAGTAAGTGAAGAGTACAGTGCTGATGTGAAGCTTTTTCTGTCTTTCAGGAACCACAGTACTCCTGAATGCGCCCTGTCTCTGTTTTATTACTGCTGTGCAATGGGAGCAACTGTAACAGACCCAGTTTCTCCACAGGGACCAATGAAGAATTCTGACTTGTGATTCTGTTCTTGTGACTTCCCTTCACAGTTTGATGAGGTGCATCTGACAACTCGTGAGCAGTATGAAAAACTCCTGAGAGGTGAGTTGGTGAGAAAAAGGTGTTTAAAGCTAAAGTGGTGTTTCTGGTCTGTTTCCAGGGCACATTTTTGCATTTTCAGTAACTTTACCCAACATATGATTTGGAGGTGAAAGTCTCAAATGTCTTATGACCTTCAAGTTACTCTCTCCAAGGTGAATTAATGTTTCACCACTGAGAGCGCCGGCCTGAACTGCCTCCTCCCTTTCCTCTACAGATGGAGACCTCATGTTTCAACAAGTTCCCATGGTGGAAATCGACGGCATGAAGCTCATTCAGACAAAGGCAATCCTGAATTACATTGCAGAGAAGTACAACCTCCATGGAAAAGATCTCAAAGACCGAGTCCAGTATGATCCATTTCTGTAATAGTGTGATGAGTGATGTGTGCATCTACCTTATCATGGGATCGCAGTGAATGTGTCATAGTATATGGTGTGACTTTCCCTCAGGATCAACATGTACTCTGAGGGATTGATGGATCTCATGGAAATGATCATGATGTTGCCCTTCACCCAAGATCGAAAATCAAAACTGGATACCATTGAAAGTAAAGCGAAAGAGCGTTACCTTCCAGTGTTTGAGAAGGTATCACTCTGTTTCCTGTACATATTATGTGACATGGTGTGGTCTAATATCTGATTAATCTTGCTTAAAGATGTGAAATTGACTTGTTGATGACTATATATGAGTATTTCTGATTACTAAACAAGATATCGTGTCTTTGACAAACTTCTCAGGCGCTGACTGGACCCATATACCTGGTTGGAGGTAAACTCAGCTGTGCTGATGTGCAACTGCTTGAATGCACCCTGATGCTGGAGGAGTTATTCCCTGGAATCCTCGCCGACTTCTCCAACGTCAAGGTAAACATGTTGAGGTGACGTACTGCACAAGGCTGGGTTCACAAAGGAAAAACAAACAAAAAGATGATTTGTTCCCATGAAATTGCAGTATGTTAATCATATCAGTGTACAAAAACTACACACCCACCACTGAATGCTTTGTTTAAGGATGACCTTCTGTTTCCCTCCAGTCTTTCCAGGGCAGGATGATCCAGATTCCTGCCATCAATCGGTTCCTGAAGCCAGGCAGCAAGAGGAGGCCGCAGCCAGATGAAAACTATGTGAAGACCGTCATGGAGGTGTTCCAGGTGAAATTACCATTGCCATGAAATCTGATGAGTTCTTGCATTCGGCAATGTAGATCTAACCCTGTATGTAGATCAGCTATATCAGCTGGTTGATGTTGAGACAAATGCTGCATTATTCATCACAAAAGAATCAAACCATGAATCTCTGTAATCTTTCATAACAACTTAAAGATGCTCTAATGTGAAATTTCTACTAATTAAATAATACTAATTAAATTTTTGAGGAACACCTGAGAAGCTGCTGTTTTTTGTTCCGTCTCCCTTGTTTCTCTAACAGAACTGGTGACTTTCACTACACCTTGTACATACAAACAAAAAAAAAAGCATTATTTTGAGAATTGCATTCATTTATTTAGTTTTACTGGTATTAAAAAAAATCACAGACTCAAAAAACAGCATGTGAGCAGTAAAGAGTACAAATGCAGTCTGTTTATCTTATTCCTGTGATCAGTAATTTGAATCTCTCGGTTTAATGTGGTTGATAGTTAAACCGCTGTCATTGTGTTTATTGTAAACCCCTGCCAAGACAAACAATAGCATCCACGAAGCTCACGTACATCTGCTGTGCCAGCTCTGTGAGTAAGTAAACCTGTGGTAATACAATAACGTGAAAATTAATCTCAAATCATGAGATTTCCATTCACAAACAATCTTCAATCTATACAACATCCACTGGGAGATTTTGCAAGATTTCTAATCACATGAAAGCTAAGTTATCACACAAAACAGACCTTTTAGTATGCTAACTGGGAATGATGATTCCTTTAAAACAAGGCTTGTTCACGGAGAGACAGAGAGCCCTCCATCGGGTCAGTGTTGCTCCACCAGTCACACGATAAAGAGTAGCAACAGCCGAAACACCATCAACAAACTGAGAAAGACAAAGTCGATAAGGATGTAATGAGCGTGGACCATTGTTTCACAATCCTTGAATTGCACAATATGTTGAGCAAGTTTGACTCTGACCTCAAGCCTGACATGATCCCAGCAGGGAGCAGTTTTCCAGATTTCTTGTATCTCATTCCCATCACAACAGAGAGGAGTCCAGAGGCCACTGGAAGAGGGCAAACAGCATGGCAAGATATGGACTGATGTTTTCACCAATTCTCTGAAAATCAGCATATTAGAACAGGCTTCACCATACTCACACAATGAGATCTTGATGTCCTTTGAGTCATTAGAGATCTTGTACGCACCATATGCAGACAATCCACCAAAAACTAAACCAGCCATCAAAGACATCACACTGGCTGCAATAAAACAGATGCACATGACAATATCAAGGTTAATTATTTCACAGCTCAATCACCCGGCAGAGCTTTCTGCCAAAACAAACCCTACAGATCATAAAGGGAGAGCTTTGAACCTTTTCTCTTGTATCCCATATATCCTCCGAAGGCGATGACTGCAGCATAGCCGAATCCAATCCAGTCCACGGCCATCACGAAGCTGTGCACAGAGCCCGGCTGCAGGACAGGTGTCAGGTGTGTTTGTTATTCATGTTGAAGCAAGACTTTAAAGAGCAAATATGATCACATTTATTTATAAAACTCTGACGTATTCTTCATTAAAGCAATATATGGTCCCCCCCTGTCAAGTAACTTGAAAAACCACAGTAAACCACGGTAAAATGGTAAGATGGTAATGGTTTCTTTAAAAG
Source organism: Chaetodon trifasciatus (assembly GCA_037975065.1). Lineage (NCBI taxonomy): Eukaryota > Metazoa > Chordata > Actinopteri > Chaetodontiformes > Chaetodontidae > Chaetodon > Chaetodon trifasciatus. The sequence goes on along the minus strand of JBBMOE010000013.1, from coordinate 4,753,704 downwards.
ACCAGCCTAGCTAGGGGATACGCTAATTAGATTATTAACAAAAGCACGTTTACCTCGTCTAAAACTTTATAACACAGTAAAGCAACAGTAGCACACTGTGACGCACCGCTAGATGTCGCTGTGAGACCGACAGACATTCAAGTAGAAAACAAGAGAAAGCGTGCGGACGAGCATGTATTTACGCATGCTGACGCTCATAATTGACTCAATGTGCAGTACGTATTGTTATCTTATTATTAATATACTGCTCTTGGTGTACTGCCTACCTTGAGTTGAAACAACAGAGCAGCAGCGTTTACCTTCGATCTGCGAATGCACTTCCTTGTTGCTGCACACGTCGTGCCACGCATGCGCTGGTTGGTCTGTGCTGTGTTCATGGAAACTAGAAATTTAGAACATTAAAAATCAGTACCGGCAAGTGGATGTTTCAATCTCTCATTTGTTGTCATTCTGTTACGTTTGGACTCGAATTGTCTTATTTTCCTAGAAGCATTTTGTTTTAGTCTCCATATTAGAGAATTTGGCCTTATTTTTAAATACGGAGTTCCCCAATTCTTAAATTTCTACCAATAACAATAGCAATAGCTTTGTGTTGAACTACAAGTTTCCATAATTCCGCCAGACTCACTGCACTTCACACTTTTGTGCTGTCTTTTTGTGTCCACTGTATTAAATGTGGTGGTGGAAGCGATGAGGAGCATATACAAGCACAGAGTCTCGTGCAGTGGTAGTTGGTTGATGTGAACAGCAAATTTAATCAGTTTTCAGTCATTATGCTCCTCACCTGTGGAACATTCTCCCTGCACACCTGAGGTCTGCACCACCTGTCAGCTCATTTAAATCAGGGTTGAAAACACTATTATTTGCTACAGCTTTTACTTAAATATATTTGCTCAATGACTTTAATCATTATAAATGCTAAATTATTGTCTTTTACTGGCTTCTGTTTTTAATTATCCCTTAATTGTATTTTATTTTTCTATTCTCTTCTAATCTCTTTCTTTCTTTCTTTCTTTCTTTGAAATGTATGATTTTAATGTATTTCTATGCTTCTGTAAAGCACTTTGAATTGCCTGGTGTATGAATTGTGCTATACAAATAGATTTGCCTTGCCTTGCCTTAATCCAGCTATGATCCATCCCTCTGGCAGCTCAAGCCCTTTGACCTGCAGGACTTACTTTGCAATTCTAGCTCAAACATTAAGTTTCTAAACAAGCAGTTTAGTTTTTAAACAGTTAAAATTAAGAGTCATCTTAAAGTTTTCTTTTGACATGACCATGCAATAACAAAACACGTATAGCTTGTTTCAAAATCAGCATTTTGCTCAGTTTTTCTGACAATCATGTGCTCAGGATAGCAAGACAGCAGAAAGAAAACGTGACTCTTCCCAAAGAAAACCACTTTATTTCACTCAAATTCCCATTTCCAGAACTTACACACATTAAAGGTTTTGTCATTTAATAATAGTCTTCGAAAAGTGTAAATCAATGCATTCGTAGAGCAAAATAAGCCACTATGATCTGTAGACAATGTGACCACACGCCGCAGTGAGCAGCAGCTCCGGCAGAGTGCCTCCATGCAGTCACCTAATGGAAAAGAGCCACTGTGGCCCTCTGCGAGAGGGCTGAGGACCAGCTCCTCCAAAGAGAAGGCACACATTTCCAAAATCTGTTGGCATTTAAATACTGTCTACATAGAGTTTCCTGATGAGTTACAGTCCGATCTTGTCAGGATAAAAATGATTATAAAATGGCTGACAAGGGTCATTTAAGAACTAGGAAGGATTATTCAAGTGAGGTATTGGAGTGACATGTAAAAACAATGAGACTTAGTGTACCGTCCACATGAGGAGAACATATCAAAGACTAACTTTAGATGAAGACAAGATGGCAAATATGTAAAGTGACTCGTGGAAAATGCAATGATTTCATTACAGTAAACAACAATGGACATACAGTGCATTTCACAATACAATGACAATTATAGTACAAATGGCTTTGAATGCACAGAAAACCTGTGATATACTGTTAACATGGCTTTGTCAGCTTTTTGCTAGGTATTCAAAATAACATATGCATATAAAAGTTATGGAGCCATTATAAAAAATGTAATTCTAACGTATTGAGGCAAAAAAAAAAAAAAAAAAAGAAAAAAGATATTTTCCTGGCTGGCATTAAAACAAGTATCGCTCAACTTAAAATACTTCAACGCATCATGGCAAACACGCCACTTTTTGGCAATGACTGACATTTTACCATTAAAGCAATATTTTACATTTGTAGAACATTTTCATTAACACGCACTCCTCCATGTGAGCTCGGTGTGGCATCGTGAGGGACAAAGACTCTGCTCAAAAACGTTTTTTTTAATTATATTAACATCAGTAAAATCAAACTCTTGGCTGTTGAAAAAGACATTTACACGTTCGTGTTTGCATAAATGAACATTCGTCTGCAGCTACAGTCATTTCCATTATAAAAAAAAAATGATGTCTTTATGAATATTTATAATAAACAATGCAGCTGGTGTCATGTTTATGAGGCCCTGTAGAGGACTGCATGTTATTTATTTTGTTCTACTAATGTTAAAAAAAAACAAAAATCACTTTAAATGAGCAAAGTGCATAATGCTCCTGACATGGGACTTGGCATAAATAAGACATTGCAACCAATGTCAACGCGTCAGTGCACTCGATAATCAGAGATCCAGCGTCGCTTTAATGCGTCAGTTACGTACAGTAGCTGACCACAATCATCAAGCGTGTTTTGAGTTCATGAAAATTAAATGTCCTGTAAGAGCTTTAACACTGGCCAATGTTTGATGGGAGGGTGAGCATGCAAGAACACTGATTTGTCTAAATCTGATGAAGGGGGGAGTTACTTTAAGAGAAGTATACAGCCATTTTTATTTCATACTAAGTAGTTCAGGGGTATTTTTGAGAAATCTAATACTTTTCAACAAATCCACTCGTGATTTTCTCATCATTTCAGGCTGCAAATCCAAATAACGTGAGGGAGGAAGTAGCACAAAAAGCTTAACATTTCTCTGCATCTCTGTTCAGCTTTCAGCTCAAGGTCAACTGTGAGCCAGACATGTGGGATAAATCTCTGAGCCTCTTATCAGACTGCTCTGCATCTGGAACACACCTTGTGTAGATCCGACACAGGAAAATGGCAGCGGCTCTCCATGTCTTTTGTGCATGTCATCGCGGCAGCCTCCGCCCCCGCTCGTTAAGGAGAAACGTTCACCCACAGCCAGCCCAGCAGTGTCCCGTACACCCAGGTTCTCACGTACAGTCTCCTGCCAGTCTCCGTCAGAAGTAACGGCAGCGTCAGTCCCGCCAGGATAACCACTGATGGCAGGGTTTTAGACAGGTTCAAAGGGGAAGCTTTGCCTTCCCCGGGGAACTTGCATACTTTGTCCGCATCCTCCGACTCATAGAAATCCGTCAGCAGCCTTTGAAAAGACAGATAACTCTCTTAGGAATTCAGCCTGTCTCAGAAATGCACAAGGACTACAAAAGAAACTGCAAAGTGAAACAAACGTAAAAGTTCACATCAGCATTTTTAAAGCAGCTACAGCACAAATTGTGCACTCGAATCACATTGTGGCTTCTTGCGGCTCGGCTGGTGTTGTCAATGTTGCACTCAGTAGGTTTCTCTAACGTGAAGATATTTAAGACGACTATTATTTCAAAACACTTGAGTGATTTTCAGTTTCTATTCTGGACCTTTTCTGTCATCTTAGAGCAGCAACTAACGATTACTTCCCTTCATCTGCTGGTCTGGAATGAATCTCTGAATTCAGACTCCTTTTTAGCATCAGAGCGCTAATTCCACATGAATTAGATGAATTCATCTGTAGGGGAGGTTCACACCCCCCCCCGTCCCCCAGTTTGAGAACCACTGGTCTATACAAAAGGTAACTGCACAAATTCAGATTTTTCAGAATAAGCTACAAGAATTATTTTCAGCTTTTAAGGGGTCAAACAGAGGCTAAGATACATATCTGGTGACATGTGGACGCAAAACGTTTAAAAAAAAAAAACTCACTGCAGCTTACATATTGACAACATGCAGTTTCGACATGATTAATTGTTCCACCCACACTTACCGGTCCTTGATTTCGAAGCGCTCGTGCAGCCACCTGCGGAAAAACACTGGCTCTGTAGGAATTTCCTTTATGTCCACACGGTCAAAGTGTATGTGGACTCGGGGACATTCTTTGCACAGGAATTCTGTCAAACACAAAAATTAAAGAGACTAAACAAAAACAGGAAAATCCTTTCAGCAAAACGGCACGTAGAGCAAGCACTTAAAATCAACACGAGGTGACGATGATGGAGTAGAGCTGCTATAACGCTGCCATGCAAAGTCCCTTTGATTCAACAGAGTAAAGACTGGTCACATACAAGAGCGTCACTGCTCAAACTGGTGCTGCGTAGGTACGATTCTCAGGCTGGAACACAATCAGAGTAAAACAGCAGGTGTGAGAATGAAATCAGGTCAAATCTGAGTGGAAATCAAGTGGAAATGCAGAAAAATCACTACTAACAAGCAGTCTCAGCATCAGCAAATAAATGTTCCTAAAATAAATGTTTCCAGTGTCAAATCTCAGATCACTGAGTGAAGAAAGAAACCCAAAGTGTCTGAGAAGGTCAGACATAAAAATGTAACCAAGTGTGAACGCTCAAGGCTACATGTGTATCCCCAGAGACCTTCAAGTTCCTGTTTCCACAACATGCAATATTATCAGGAAACTTGGCTCTGCGGCCAAAAGAGGAAACTTGATCGAAGTCAGCAGCGAAAGGCTGCTTCTCGGGTGGATAGAGCACCTCGAGTCGCCGCCGCTGCTGCTGAGCACATTTAAACTGACCTTCAGACACAATACGCGGCAGTTTAATAAACACAGAGGTCTCAATGAAAGGCGGTTTTGTGTGCATGGAGGCTCAGGAGCACAGACACACAAACACACAGTGTATTTTTGTAAAAAAGCCATTCTTAAAAGAAAAGGCCACCTTCCTTCCTCGTACATGGAGGAGGTTAAGTGCTGTTTTCAGGTTTGTGGGCTGCTGAGAGTCCGATCGAGTGTTTGGCATCGAGAGGCTGTAACACTCTTAAACATTTCATAAATCAACCTACTAAAAGAAAGCTGAGCTTCCGCTGCAGGTCATGTGTGTTGATGAGGGAAATCAACTCTTTGTTGGTAGCGACAAACGATGTCTCCTGATCTAAATCCCTTTGATAAACTCGAGTAAAGCTGGAAATCTGAGAGGAAAAAAAGCTTTAATATTTTGAGCCATTAGCATGTAAAGAGGAGACCAAACAGCTGCTCGAGAGGTGCAGGGAGCTCATTCGTTGATAGAATCAGAATCAGAATCAGAAAAAGCTTTTATTATTGCCAAGTACGATTTTACTCATACGAAGAATTTGTTTTGGTGAAGTTGGTGCATGACACATCTACTAAAAATAAGCCACTAAAGAAGTAAAAAATTTAACAATATAAATATGTATATGCAAGTCTGTTTTTTTTTTTTTTTTCAGAAGCACAGTCTGGTTTTTTTTTTCCAGGAAACACAGTCTCATTTTTCAGAAAGAAGTTCAAGCTGAGCGTTAGTGTAACGCATAGAGTGGCAATGTCAATGTGACAAGTAGAGGCAGAGGTGAAGTGTGAAGAGTGTGAAGAGTGACACAAAAGCTACTCGGCGGTTGATCGTTTGTTATCCAAAGTCAGGGCTCTTCACTTACATATGTCCCCACAGTGAGGCCCAGACTTTACACTTAACCAAAAAAAAAAAAAAAAAAAAAAAATATATATATATATATATATAGGCCTAATTAACATATTGCTATTTTCGCTTTCTTTTATATGAGTGTGAACAGGCTCCTGAAAACCTGGACAATCCAGAAAGATAACGAGATCCTGAAGTAGAAAATGCTCTCAGATTAACTCCTGACGTAACACGAGCAGTGAATGTGAATAGATGAGACAGGCCTCCCACAAATGAACAGGCCATTCAGATTAGAATAAAAATGTCCCAAACCAAAATAACTAAAAGCTTTTCTTCCTGTGTACACAGCCTGTTCAAATATAACACACTGTCATACTGCTCCAGCTACAACAAAAACCCAAACACTCAAAAACTGTTCCAGTTTTGAAATAATACTTTGCAGAGGAAATTCACACAGGGGGAATTTCATTAAACAACTACCATCTTGTATGTAGTTTCAAGTATAGTACGTGAGCAAATTAACATTTCCATATAATTGACAATAAAACTTCAAACAAGCAGGAGGCCTGCGAAGCCAAGCTGCCGAACGTTATTCATAAGAATCAGCCTGAGACTGAGGAATGACAGGGATCCATCCAAAACAAATTACAGAGCCAGTCGATTAAAGCAACAGGGTAAAAAAAAAAACAAATTAACTAACAGCAATTACCTTGAAATGTCTCGAGCCGACTGCTTAAATTATTTTTTGTATTACAAGTTTTCTGAAATGTTGTTTAAACTTGCAAATGCGTATCTGGAAAATCAGCATGGATTTGCATAAAAGGCCAAAGCACAAATCTGAACTAAAATAAACACCTAAATGTGTATTGTGGATGTTTACTTTCCACTTATCTGACAGATGGAAGCAAAATTGCCTAAAACCTCAAAATTGACTAGTGCATGAAAGAAATTTTCACCTGTCGCGTCTCCTCTTAAACCTCCCTCGGCTACAGAAATGACATGTTTGAGCTTTGAGTAGTTCCAGTTCGGGGATGATTGTGTAAACATGCAGGAAATATACTGCAGTTTTGTGGTTGTGCAGCATAATTTGCTGCCTTTAAGGTTTTGAACTTGTCTGACTGTTCAAAAGTGACGAGGATGAGCTGGAGCACTTTAAGTGAAGGCATTATTTTGTTGTTGGAACTTAAACTACATATTTTCCAACTTTATTACTCAAACGCCAAATCAGCTTGGATCCTGCAGCAGCTCTGGCCCACAGCGGTCCTGTTAAATGCTGTTATTATGGAAAAAACATGCACTTCATGTCCTTTTTTAAAGAGCAACTGAGTGATTGTTAACAATAATCAATCAAGAATGCTGCTATTATGACTTGTGGACGGCAAAATATATTCAAACAGTGTACACAACCCATACTTCAGGGTCCAACCTTATTATCATAAGCTGAGAAAATTCAAACCGATGTTCATACCGATAAGAAGCACGTGTCAGACGTGAACCAGAAAGAGCGTCCGTAACAAAAAGCATCAGAGACTCTTGCAGCCGAGTGCGAACGCAGCCTCGAGTCACTTCCACCTCCCTGTGAAGTGACTAAAGTCACCTTCACCACATGAGACCAGGAAGTGCGTGATGAGAGGAATGCTTTTCTATTCTCTCTGTTCTGTTTGCTAGAAACACATCGATGTTTATTCCTGAATCAAACGGGATGTTTTTTTAACATTCAACCGGTGCTCGCAGGGCGACCGGGAACACAGAATAATCAAAAACTCCAAAACACAGAGTCATGCTGTTTACAGGAAGACGCGGCTGGTAATAGGTAATGTTTGCTGTGTGATTAATTACTGAGGGGGTGGACACAATGTTGCAGGGCTACATTAAAACAATGCCTGTGTGTCTGTGGATACAGCGACGAACACAGAGTGGAGGCAGACTACAGCCGCTGTTAGCTGACAGTCTGTAACTGCATTTAAATGTGACTTATCTCTCAGGGACAAACTAAATCTTATCTCCTGCTTTCATAACTAATATTTGCATTTTCTATTACTGTAATGAGGCTTAATTTTTTTGGAAGCTGGTATATCCGTTCTCATTTATCTTGATTCTGACAGCACTGTGATCGAATCTCAATATGCAAATGAGTTCAGCAAGACTGGTGGATTTGTCAACAAACACGTCAACACGCCGTAAGTTGAGAGAAGCAATGCCACGGACGGACATCGTGCATTTTTAAAACATTCCTACAAGGGAAGAGCTTCAGCGGTACACACCGCATTTACATTTAGCTGAGATCTGATCACAGCGTGAGGTCTGGACGATCGATCGCATTCAGATCACTCACAATACACTCCCATGCATCACTCCTTGCATTAACATGTTTCCTAAACAACATTCTGTAGAACATCCAGACGCAGACTGCATTTCAATGCCAGATGAAAATGGGGTTTAAGACAGATGGAACGATAACATGTTGTTTTCACCACATTACAGTCTGCTGCTGTGAACATCACAGGAGAAGAGATATGACCGAGCAGAACAGATCGTTCTGCAGTGGTGACAATGATGAAATCTTCTAACAAAGCTTCTTCTGCTCTTCACGTCGGCTGTAATTTATTCCCATGGAGGTGAGCTTGCATTTCCGAATCGTAGTATGATCAACACATGCAGCTGGAATAAAAGATATCCAGGTAGAGATCACACCACCACTGAACTCAGACGCCTGCTTACCTGGCATCGATGGCGCAGGTCTTCTTTGACCAGAAGCTTCCAACGTTCCCTCGTAGGCCACGGTGACGTCATACACAGCGTCCAGGTGGCCCTTCATGGTCTCGATGGCTATGTGAGAGGCCCTCATTCTGGGCGTAAGTGTGTGCCTCAGGACAGCCAGTCCTACGGGAAGGACATGACAAAATAAATTCTTTAATCACAAAGGTTTTATTAACAGTGTGAAGATAAAGCATGTCATGTCAACCACCACCATAAATGTACTGCTTGATAGTGGTTTTGTTGTCTTTGAATGCAATTTTACTGTTTTATTAATGTATCTCTGTGCCCCTGCGCTGTAAAGCACTTTGAATTAGCCTGTGTCTGAATGGTGCTGCATAAATAATCCTGCCTTGCCTTTAAAAACAAAGAAATGATAGTAAAAACACATGACTCAAAAACACAGTGATTCTATGCGGATGCCTGTGTTTGGGTCAGTTACTGCACAGTCTGTTGTTGATGTGGCACCATCCTCTGCTCACTAATACCTCACTAATAACAGATAATGTCATGTGCACATGTCGGCTCTCCAGAGCGATTTGTTTGGATTAATGGGGGAAGGTGATATTCAGAGCTGCGGTCCAGAGATAGGCTTAATCTCTGCAGAATGGACGCAGTTTGTGAGCTGACCTGAAGACAAAACTGCACAATAGCATCACAATGATTGTGTTGATGCAACACATTTATTTAGCTGTGAAGCTTTAAAGCTACATTGAAATGCACAATGCAGTTAAATATAGTCAACCTTTAAAATGTGTTAATTTCACTTTCTCGTGTTACAAAAAAAGGGTCTAAACAAACTTGTCCAAAAGACTATCCCAAAAAAGTACATTTACCTTCATGCATATCTGAAATTTTGAGGCTGAATCACCAGAAAATGCTGTTATGTTTTTACACAACTTTCTATTTTTAATTCTTCTTAATTCTAAGAATCCACAATCAGAACTAAAAACTTAACTTCCGTATGAATCCGTATGCACGTGATGAGTGGTCGAACAGTAGCATGATATGGGGACCACAGGTCACACAACAAGACTTAGTCAGCTGTTTTACATACTGAATTAGTATGCAGCAGCACAGCAGTAAAAGGCTGTGATCATGCCAATACCTTCTTTCGTTGCAAAAGCCTGACTGTCTGCGATAACATTCTTCAGCTCTGGATTATACCGAGTTCCTTCAGGGAAGATGACAAGGTACATCTGTGGGGAGAAAAGTACGTGAAATCAAAGTTTCGTCGGTGCTGGTTCTTATTGCACCGGACAAAAGGGAATTTCTAACATTGACAGGATTTGTTGAACAAGAAGTATGAACTCATGAGTAAGAACTCATAACGTCTATAAGAAAAACTGACACGCAGCCTTCACTGACTCATTCCTTTAAGTCAGTTTGGATTATAACTGAAGTGAAAACTGAGTTTTTTGAGCGATTAATACTCAATGTACTCATGAGGTTGAAACTTGTATCCCTTCCTCTTGCACTATTTTCACTGTGACACCACGGTTTGTTCACAAAAGGTAAACAATTACCAGGAAGTTGTAGCCATCTGAAAATTTACTGTGCTGAACAAAAGGTATGTTAGGATCTCTCACTTCACACTAGTTCATCTTCTGGAGAATGTAAAGGCTTTTTCAACTAGTAATTTTCAACTGAAACATTTCAGCAGCAGTTTCTAAAATGTTTCATCACTTATTTGTGCATTACTGGAATCAACAGGCACGTGAGATTTGCTTTAACAATTTGCTTTAAAGTTGGCGAAATAAAGTTCAGTCAAACCGGAACAAAGATGAAAATAGTATACTTCATGTTATTTCTGACCTCCATCTGAATTTTTCATCATTGTGACCTCTGATTATGCTCACTTTAACTTTCACCACTGGACTTCACAACAGAGCTTTCGTAGCATAGCTTGGGGTCACTGGGACCACTTCTGTTGAACACACACACTCACCCACTCACACACACAGGCACAAAAATACACACTAATCCCCCACAGCTAAATCCAAAAAAGTGATTAAAAACAAGCCCTTTCAACACAATAACACACACTGCATCTGAACCTTCCTGCATCCAACGTCTGATTATCCATTTCATTTCACTGCTGCTGTCGTCATCGGATGTTCTGTTAATACAAACTCTGAGAAACTATTCACGTCAACATCCTAATTACAAGTAGGGTAAGAAGGAATTTTTGGAAGACAGAATTTTGGGAGATTATTGCTGAAAGCTCTGCAGTGAATTTAGGTGGTGAAGTTTAAAAACAAGCGTGCAATGATCAGAAAAATGTGGAAAGCAAGGACCAGTGTAAACACATGAGACCATTGTTGGTTCTTGTGTCTTACTGAACATCATTGAAAACGTAACCTTTTTTTTGCTCGTTTATCTGAGAGTACTTACTGGTGTTCCAGAGTGAGTCTGAGTGAGGAGCTTCTTCTTCATCGCCTTTTCATTAAACTTTGCACTCCGTTTCACGTAGGCCCCTCCGTGCTGAAAGAGAAAGATAATCTGATGAGAACAGCAGCGCTGGACTGTGACACAAGTCTAATTTACATCTTTACATCTGCAATTTACAAATTGACAGTCAAATACTCACACAGTTGCATTACCTGAGAGAAATACCATCCGTATAACGGGAGCCACTTCAGCCCATCTTTCAGGACGTATCTGACGTGACCGAGGGCGCTCTGTCTGATGGCGAGCATGTCAGCAATGATCCAGTCAGCTATGAGGAAAGCCAGCGGTAGAGAGTACATGTTTACTTCAATTTGTTCTTTGCACTAGAATGAGATTTTAAAGCAGGACATGCAGACACTTCACCTGTGCATTGATGATTAGACAAGTAGATGACGTTCTCTTTGTTCTTTGGTATATCTCCATATATGATGATCTGCAGAGGAAGCAGATTAAAGATATTTCAGACTCCAGCAAAACAGATGTTCAGGATTGTCCTATTTGCTCAATTCTTCTACGTTCAGACAAAGAATTATTTTGTTTTGTTAAATATTTAAACTGCATCAGGGATTTGCTTCCGGTATAATCTGATTTTGCCCATTTTTACAAAAAACCAAACCAGCACAGACTGCAGCTTTTCAATAAACCCAAGAGGATTTACTAAAAAGGCCCCTTTTAAACTACTATGTGGCCCTCAGTTGGTGAGACAGAGCAGGCAGTTTATCACTGTTATTTTTCTTCACACCCTAAAGTACAAAAACACCTACTGTGCAGGGAGTGGCATGAGAGGGGCAAAAGAATGCAGACTTTCTTGGTCACCATGTGGTTCATCAAGATCCTATCCATGAGCCTGTGTCTGTCCCCACTTCACATGTTGTTATTGAAGGAGTTTCAACAAACACAGTTATGCACTCATCTGCATGTGTTGTGCATGTGAACAGCAGCAGGTTCAGTGCAGTGAAGGAGTCACTCACCTCAACTCCTGTGTAGTTTTCAAAGAAGAAGAGAACCATACTCTGGTAGATGCAGTACAACCGGTCGTCCAACTTGTGATACAGTCTAGCAGGTAAGACACTTGAAAGTAAGCGCCAAGCCCCCCATGACAGCAGATAAGCCGGGGCTGTCCCCAGCATGATCGTGGCTGGAAACCAGTACCGCAGCGAGTATGTGTGCACAACCAAGGAGAGCAGCATGGTCCCACTTCTGGATCCACTAGAGTAACAAAAATCCCTGAAGTAGACCGTAGGACTTTGTACAACACAGTGTTGATAGGTTACAGACACCGCACCCTATCTATCCCACGCCACACCTGGCCTACTTTCAGCACACCTGGCCTGACAAGTCAGCATAAGAAAGTGGGAAAGCTGCAGCAAGAGATGAATGAGGAGCTAGATGGCTAAAGCTAAATTTAACCTTGTCTGCAAACCGCAGTTAGCCAAGTCGGCTTAAGCGCTACTGTCCGCCCATACTGCAATACAAAAACAACAGTGAACTGCAGTTATCTGTTTGGTGTCAACATCTTAGAACAGCAAAGCAGAACACAACCTGAAGACGAACATTGACTGTGCAAGTTAACTTAAAAGACAGCGTTAGCCTACTATTAAACGTGTTCAGCCCGACAGGAAGTTTTACCGAAGGCTACAATTGACATAAACTGTCTTCTCTAATGTCGGTGCGACAACAAAGTGGAACCTAAACGTCAACTTAGTGGTTAAAAGGCAAAATATTTTCTATTTCCGCCCGCGGGTCTTCATATTTCTCCTGCTAGCTGTTACTAAACTAGCTCCTTGCAGCAAATGTCACACACGCCTCCCTACGTAATGACACCCTGTAACATCGACGAAGCCCATTGGTCAAGTGACGTTGCAGAGACCAACCAATGGGCGAAAGCGCAACATCCATATGCAACATTAAAGGACTACAACACTATTTCCTGCAAGTTTTACCACATTTTTCTATAATCAAACATTTAAAATGGTACATATGCTTTAAATGGACAAAAGCCAATGTAACACAGCTTATTCCTCCAGTATGTGATCCACTGTGACTAAAGTAACCCTCCAAAGTACACCCAGTATGCTGTCAATCATACTGTGTTAATAAATAGACAGAGATAGTAAATATTAGAGATATAATCCTTTGTTATTGGTCTTGACCTAATGTTGGCCAAAGAGGCTGTATGCAGGAGCATTCAATTGCAGTGTGTTATTGTATTGAAAGGGCTTGTTTTTAATCACTTTATTGGATTTAACTGTGGGGGATTGGTATGGTTTTTTTTTGTGAGTGAGTGTGTGTGTGTGTGTGTGTGTGTGTGTGTGTGTGTGTGTGTGTGTGTGTGTGTGTGTGTGTGTGTGTGAAATGGCTCCAAAAGTTAGGTGCAAATGCCAGTAAATGTTACAGCTAAAAAGAAACAATGTATTTTCTGTTATGCACCTCTCATACTACACATCTTGCATGTATTAAATACTAGCAGTCTAAATACAAAACTTTAATAAAATCTAATTTAGTTAATTTAAAGTTCACATCAGCATTAGTGTCATAGCATTTAAGTAAATTTGTTACTTTCCATCTGTGCAGCTTAAACATGACTGACAACTGTGAGTACAAGCTGTGATGCATCAGCTTGTTCATTTGCCGTCTGTCACCCAGTGACACGGCTGAGTGGACTCTGACAGCACTTTGACAGGCTGATCCATCACATCACTGTGTTTTGTCCCCTTCAAAATCAAGTCATTACTCTCTCAAAGGGTGCTACATTCATTATGCTATGACTGTGAAAACATTCAGACGGTTATATTAATGTCATCACAATTTCATTAAAACATGGAAAACTGAAGATCACATCACACCAACAACTGTGATGTGAGTTCTGAGTCTGCAGCATGTATATTGCTGATAACTGCTGATCAATCACATTCTGAGTTGAAGTCAGCTTGATTCTTAAACATCTTTTTTTTTTTTGACAGAAAATAAAACCAAAGATCACAATCAAAATTTAAAAAAGCATTTATTAACAACAACAAAAACAAAACATTTCTAAAAGGATAACGTGTTTTATCTCCATTAAAGTGTTGAACTGGCTCAGCAACAATCTGGCTCAATCTCATGTCTTCTTATGAAAAACACTATTAAGCAGTAGTGGTCAATACTTCATGAAAAAAAAATGTAAATAATAAAGGATGGACATGCACTATGCATGCAGTTTTCCATGTTTCACAGTAAATTAGACCGTTGGATGGTTGATAGTTCTCAGAAGTAACAGGTTTGCCTGGTAACCAGCGACTAAAAGCCTTCAAAGGGAATATATGAAAGGATTTATGTAAAGCCTCTGAATACATTTTCAAAGCAAGATGATAAACCTGCACAAGAAGAACACTGTAAGGCATAAATTGACGGCACGAGACCAGGCACCATCCAGTATAAAATGAATAAAACTAAACTTCACAGCCAGAATAAAATATTCTTCAGCTTTCACTCCAGGTCATAGTTATCATATGACAGCTGCTTCAAATGTGTGATACAATCTGAAAAAAAAAAAAAAAAAAAAAAAAAAAAGAGGCGTAATTATTGGTGACACGATAAAGGAGCTGAGCATTTCACACAAAAATGAGCAGGAAAACATCTTACCCAGCACCCACTGCTCAGACAGAATCCTGCTTCCCTCTGGTCTCCTGCCGCTGTACTTCCCTATGCAGATACCCGCCTGCCGCACAGTTTTGCACACTGTTCCTCCACAGAGCTGGATCAGCTCCGCCAGACTCTGAGTGGGTGGCTGGGAGTGCTGGGACACAAACATGGCGGGCTGGCTTTGGAACAGGTCCTGCTGGTGCTCCCCGGCAGACAGGTGCCTCTGGAGACGACAGATCTGGGAGGAGAAAGCGACAGTTAAGGACTGCAGACATGAACTGTTTCCAGAGGGGTGCAGTCAGGACGCAGACGCTGATCCTGTTCAGCTGCTCTGTTCACAAGAAACGGCAAAAGAACAGAACAGCTTGCCATGTGTCCTTAAAAGATCATCTGAAAACTGCTTTTTAAACTCCACTCATGTTGAGCTTTCAACATTTGTTTGGGTGCAGTTTCCAGAAATGATACAGCAATAGTTCAACATTTTGAGAAATACACTTTTTTTGCTCTCTCGTCTGGAGTTTGGTGAGATGAGCTATTCCACTCCTCTGTCTGCACACTAAATATGAAGCTACTGCCAGCAGCTGGTTAGCTTATCTCAGGACAGACACTGGAAACCCTGGCTCTGTTTGAAGTTAAAACATCCACCTACAGGCACCTCTAAAGCTCACTAATTAACACATTGTATCTTATTTTTTAATCCACACAAAAACTAAAGTGTAAAGACAGTCATACGCTGTTTTGAGGGGGGGATTAAGTGCTGGACTATTTCTTGGCCAGGACCAGTTGCTAGGCAACCAGTGGAGAGACTCCAGGAAGTAAAATCATCATTTTTCCTACTGTCTCACTGTGGTTTGGAATTAGTTTGACAGTTTCAAGTCAATTCAGCTCAAAATGTCCAGTTACAACGTTCAGACTCGGTCAAACCCAAACAGACATTTGTCACAGCAGACATGTTGACAAGGCGTAGTAGGAAAAACAAAGGCGTTACGAATAACATTAACAACGGCTCGGTTTAATTCAAGCCTACCAATGAGCCATGGCAATGTGACAGCATTTATAATATCACAACCCTGAAACTGAAGCATTGTAATGGCATTCAGCCATTGAATTTATTATCCACAACTGTGCTTTTCATACTGTGACATGTCAGAACAGCCACAGAGTCCTGAGAGGTCTATAATCAGGTAACATAAGTGGAAAACACCTCTGTGGGTGGACTACAGGTGTGTCAGGCTTTAAGAGCTGACAGCATAATCATGAGTTCATATTGTTTTTCTCTCTTGTAATTCTAGTGAGTCCAAGTTTAAAATGGAAATTTTCAAGTCACAGCTTTTACTTTACAATAATGCTAAGCACACTGAAGATTAGTATCATCAACCTGCAGAATACCAAACTGCCCCTTTGCCTGAGAATGGCACATTTACATCATATTGATGTTGATTAATGTGTGCTGTTCCTGATGAATAAATAAAGTATCCACTTCAACACTGATTTGAAACCACAACTTAATCCCAAAACTCGCTTTGGCTTCGAGGCACATGAAAAAGGGACCCTGGAACGCCACCACTGAAAGACGAAATGTACCGTGAAAGCCAATTTAAACAGCAACTTTTGTTAGAACGAGTAAACATTTCATCAGTCATTGCTGAACATGAAACCATAAGTTTACTCCAGTTTTCTACAGAAGAACAACATCAACAACAACTCTTCGGCACTATTTCAGTTACCTATCAATTTGAAGGCAGCCTGGCCTCGTGTATTTTGATACTGAAATAACTACAAATTCCATCACAATCAAATTATAGGTGTTGAACTCTGAGAGGCAGGAGTGCCATTTCATGTGCCTGGTTTCATTTTTGTACTTTCAGCTCTGTCTAAATGAATCTGTCGTTCTGTTGCTTTTTGGGTCTGGTGAGTGATGCTCTAAGCTCTCACGACAGGCCTGCTCTGTGTCCAGCAGGGGTCAACTGCTAAACTGAAGGGTACAATCTGCTCCGTTCTCAGTTGAATGCCAGGAAACGAGCTGTCAATGTTCACACAGGTTTCACTTTACGTCAAGTAATCAGGGATTGGTCAGAGGGTTCAGAGACAGGGTCAGGTTAACGTTAACCGGCGTCATGCACTTTAAGGGAATGACTGGAGACTGTATATCAGGTCTATTATATAGGAAAAGAGGCTTTAAAAAATAGGAAAACCAGGCCAACACAAAACAGCTGAACAAAATGCTGGCACGAAAAGAATACATACAATATTAAGCCCCTGGCAACTTCAAATAGTTGAAGTAAATATACATTAAGTTGTGTGGGGTCAGGCAAAGCTTGATTCTACCTGTTTTTTACAGCTCACAACCAATCTCACACTACTTTGGTTGCACTGATTTGTGTAAATTTCATTTAATATCTTGTATATTGCTGCATTGAAGGTACATTTATCATGACCCACATCTCTGTCTGCATTTTAAGGTGGCACTATACAAGAAATAAAACTTAACCGCTGTCAAACATGATACTAAAAATATTCGCCTGTAAACGAGCTGTGAGCTGAAGCCTGTTTGTTGAATTTGTTGAATTCTTTTAAATCTCTAGAGGATGGGTCATGGAGATGCCAGTGGTTACAAGCTTTCTCTGATAAATGCTCTTGAAATTGTTGGATGAGTGGTCCAGTGCCAGCAACAATTTATTTATTCATAACATGGGAAACCCCACTTCCTTACTCTGACAACCCAACCAATATCTCTGCAGCCACTAATTAGATGAGATTCAATGCCCAGTTCCATGTTTTTCTGTAGAGAGGCAGGATGGACAGACAGACAGCTTGTGCAATCACTACCAGGCAAGGAAAAAGGAAGCCTAACAGCCCACTATAATGAAATACAGTGCATGCACAGAGTTCAGCAGAAGCCCATTTGCTCATAGCATGAGAAAACTGTTAAGTGTGCCGTACATTTCCACACATAAAATGTGGTCCAGTAATAAATTAAATGCATCTCTGGTTCCCTTCCTTCCCTTGTGATTTTAATAACCAGAACACAAGAACTGTTACCATTAAATCTATGAGTTGAGTGATTCAGCCTGAACACCTGAATAAGTCAATGTTTTTGGAATGACGACAAGTCCTTCCTCTTTGGTAATGTGCCCTGAATAAGTTGCATTTCCCTCATACAGTAACTATTACATCAGCCTACTTCCTACAATTCTGTTTCGGTATTTCTATCAAACTGCACAGGGCAAATTTAAGGCTTTCCTGTCAAAAATGAAATATGGCACAGTTGACACTCAAATGTGGTAATGCTGCTGCATACTGAGGTAAAAATGACTATTCAGTATGTGATATAAAGCTCAATCTATACAGAGTAAGGTCTGATTTTCAAACATTTTACTGTAAGGGGAAGTGAAGAGTGAAGCTACTGAATCAATAGGAAAGTGTCTGTGACTGAGGCACATTCCTGCAGTATAGGACAAAACATCCTCCAATGTCAATGTCCTTCCTGCACAAGACACCTGCACTCTTTTCCCCACGGTGACAGGAGAGCCATGAGACATCAAAAACTTTTACAAGTCGGGATAATGCTGCAATTAGGGGAAAAGACCCCAAACTTCCCGTCTGTGTCTTGCAGGATAGTCATTATAATAGGCAAAGGTTGTGTATGGCCGTATGATTTTATGTTGTGGGGAGCCAGTCCCCTTATTTTATAGCTAACATAACACAGAGGTGACTCAGTTCTGAAACCATTTTCTACTGCAAAACAATGTTCTTTAAGCCACAGAAAAACAAGTCATTAACGTGAGCATTTCAGACATGTTATGCACAAAGGACGTCTGAAAATACTGCAGTCTATTTCATAACAGCAGAACAATCTGTACTAGTATCAGGTCCGATTATTTAAATGCTGAGCACAGTCACACAGATTCACACAAAGTGTGAAATTTAATGTGGAATAGTTAACTTGCGTGGGATCTGCGTTGTGCTATTTCGAGGCATAAAATTTTGGGACGGGACACAAAAACGCCCACAACTTGCCCACATATTCAAAACCTGACAATTTCACCAATTTAACATGGTAGCCCACACTTAAAATTCTATTTTTTTGGAAAAGAAAACAAAATTACTTTCCCATGACTTACGCGGCCTTGTGACTCAGACAAAGATCTGCCAAGCACATTTAATCTGAAATTGAAAAAAATCTACTCTGAAGTAGATGCAAATTAAAAAACAATGACTGTTTTGTGGTCAGAGGTCATCAAGTGGCAACTTTTATTTGTGCTAACAGATTTTAGGGCCCTGAGGCCCAAAGGAAGATCGGTGAATTTTGGATTGGTTTATAACATTACGAACTCGTGAAATAAACCTTAATTGGTGTCTGAAGAAGAGAAAAAGTAAAGAAGAAAAAAGTGGCCTTTGCTTTTAACATAGACTGTGCATTTTGTAAGAAGTAAGTAGGAAAATAAGTGGAAAGAGTTAAAGCCATTCAAAGGCTTTTTCCTTTCAATCTCCCATTCAAAGATGCTAGTGTGTTTGTTGCAGGCCGGGAAACATTCTTCAATGAATGGGATGGACACCGCTACTATCACAGTGTGCTGAAGGTGGACAGCTGCATCCTGAGTGGCTGTTCAACTCGAGAAAAAAAACATGTGGGTATTGTAAAGGATATAGTGGAACGTGTGTGGTTTTGTGCATCTGCTCCTCTCTGTAGTTTAGTGAGTGTGTACTGAAAGGAATCTCCACTTCACTGCTCTTCACAGTGACTGGCCACAGTGGAGGAGGGGGAGTGGTTTAAACTCAGTTAGCTAATCAGTGGGGCCATGGGCAGCTCAAACAAGTGGTTGGGGGCTTGATGAAAGGCGAGCAACATGCAGTCTGGCACCGGTAACCTAACGGAATGACACACTACCTCTAATTCCTGATGGCTTTTTCTCCTCCTCCCACTGAGAGGTAATAAAAGGAATCTGCAGAACCTCGAGAGGATTGTTTAGACTTGGATGCTGTTGGGGAAAGACATCCAGTCATTGAGGGAAGATTACGGGAAAAGCAAAGAGTTAGAATCGTGCAAACTTTATTTTTAGCTGAGGAACTCCACCATGAAGCTGCTCAATGTGGACTTGCTAGTTTTAAGCTTCTGCCTTGGTTTGGGGACAGGATACACTGCTGAGGGTAAGAGACAGTATCAGATCCAAAATGGGCCGTGTAGCTACACCTTTCTGCTGCCAGAGCAGGAAAACTGCCAAAGCCAGAGCAACAACTACAACTATCCAGTTCAAAAGGATGGACCAGTGGACAACGACGAGTCGGCTCAGAGGCTGGAACAACTGGAGATCACCATGGAGAACAACACACAGTGGCTGCTTAAGGTAAAGTTATGTCACGCCCATGATATACCATCAGAAGTAGAGACGGTGATTTATTACAGTGATTTGAGAGTGATTGTTTCAGAGGAAAAGAGGACGAAGTCCATTCAGGTACCTGAGACAGCCTATGGTGATGTGTAAGATGACCAAATCTGCCAAACAATAACCCTTTACGCAGATGTCACCGGAGATATTCACGCTTCCTTTCCAAACTGAACCACAGAACTCTGCAGGTCTGAGCCAAAAAACAAACATCAAAATAATTTGGAATAACTGTTGACTTTGCCATATTTACCACTGAAACCTTCAGAGAATTTGTACAATTTCTATAATAGAATAAAATACAAAGTACAATTTTTGACATCCAGAATGACAAGAAACCTTCAAGAATAACCGCTGCTTTTGTTTTCTTGTCATTGGCAGATTATTCAATCTCATAATAAACCACAAGTGCTTTGTTAAACACTGTACTAACATTAGTGAGTGATGACAATGCTCCACTAAACAAAAACATGACAAAATCAGTTTAAATGAGAAATGATTAACAGGAACAATTCTGTCTAATTGTATAGTTATGACAGAGCCGTAACACATAAAGAAAACACAGCGTTATCCAGCCATATTTTTTTCTTAAAAAATCTCTCTCTTTCTTTAAAGATTGACAGATTCTCTAAGAATCTGTTTTGATTTGAAGGTGGAAAATAAGACAAAAAAACATGCTGAGTGTTTGTGAGATAGTTTCATTAAGTGCCAAGGGACATAATGGGTTCGATGACTGACAAAGACTCAGCGCAGGTGTCCACACGAGGGATTCATACTTCCCTTTCAGTTTGCTGAACCATTAACTGTCTCTTTTCTAGGCCCCTCTCTTCTCCCTCTTCAGAGCATGATTACTGATCTCTGAACTATACAAGACAAACCAAACGAGACAAGAACACCTCACAGCTTGATCACACAATTGCCGCCTCGTAACATAAAAGTTCCACAGGAGAGCTCGGAGGGAACTCTTCTTTGATGTTCTTCATGATCTAGACGCTGCTACTCAGGAACTACGCTCACACAGACAACATCTCACATGTTGGCTCAGAAACCAAAGGCTGTTTGCAAATGCAAATTTCACAGAGTCCAGCAGCAACATCCGACAGGTCATATTTCTTAAAAACATGGAGGAGGACTTCAGTATCTTCTTCTGCTGTGTGATTTCACCAAATTCATTTCCACATGAGGAGATAAATATGGGAGAAGAACTCACAGCTAAGGCGTGATGTTTAAGTTTCACAGCAAACTTTCTTTCCTAAAATGAACCTGATAGTTTGCCATAAAGTAGAGAGCTGATTTGTGAGAGTTTTTACAACATTGATGTCTAATAGAGCCAAGTATTTAATACAGATTCTCACTATTAAATATTATACATTTCTACAGCTCTGTGTTAACACAGAGGAGGCATTAGACTTTGTAAAGGTCTATCAGTAGGCAAATGTCCCACAACGCCACATTTGTTATACAGCTGAACGCTTCAAAAATACATTAATGAAGCTCAATTATATATGGGAGTGCTCAAATAATATTATACTTTTAAATAGAAGTTGCATTAGGTGAAATGTACCCACTCCATGTCGTGAAAGGTTTCAGCTCCACGTTATCTAAACAGAAATAAAGTTAGGAATAACTGATTGATGGATGGATGGATGACATGTATAACTTTATTTTATAGGAATTTACAGTTTGATGGATGGATTGAAGAGTTTAGAGTGTATTTAGAGGAATCAGACAATCAATGAGAAGTTTAGTAAACTTACACTGCTGTCACATAAACCTGTTCAGGATGTCTACAGAAAGTAGGCTTCCCATGATCCACAACTACACTTATCCTGCAAATTATATATATATATAAAAAGGTTCAAATCAGTATACAGTACTTCCATCAGGTCTGATTTACTTACTCAAAATCTGAGTACTGTCACTTAATTTCTGAAATTTCTATTTACGTCACACCAGCTGATGACAGCTGAGGACAACAATTTGTTGTCACGCTCTCCTGTGAATGAGGAACACAGTCATTCCTTACTGACGCCTTTGAGGCACACGGAGTAAACAACTGATTAGATCACTGACTGTCAATGGGACATCCTGCCAACAATTCAAATGACAACCTTCCACCTACCACACATCCCTGTGTGTATCCAAGAACATAAACAAAGTGGAAGTCATGAAAGGAAGACAAACAAAATTAGCACTAATTGCAGCTGTTACTTGTATTTGCCATAAGAAATAATAAAAGTGTTTGCTGTTGCACGACTGACTGATGAGTAAATAACAAACGTGATTATGCAAACTTACTGTAGACGACAAAGATATTCAACCGACGCTGCTTTGTACACTCATACTGTCATGAAGGATGTAACTCCTCACTCAACACTTCCATCCTGTTTACGAGTCGTGTGACCTGATTGCCACTCAGGAACACCATGCAGGAAATAACTTAATGATTGGTGTCGGTCTAAATCTGGCAATACTGTAAGGTAGATAAGGACAAATCTCGTAAAGATGAAACATTGACCTTTTCCCACCCTGAGGGTGTCTGAGCCATTGTATTATACATATGATTAAGAGGTCTGATATGGGCAAGGTTACATCAGAACCGTAAATGTTTGTTAGCTTCCTCAGTCACCATGATAAATATAATAAACTGTCTCAAGATCCATATTATTTCATCACTTTGCAAAGAAAAATTTTACAATCTATTATTTTCCACATTTTGACCCTCAGGACAAACAACTACTTGTAATTGACTTTCATTTGTCCTCTGAAATACTTAATTACCACATAATACAAACAACTGAAAATACCTTGCCTTACCTTTACCTCTGATATTATGGGGAGACCAGTGTACCTTATGTGATGATGTGTGAGTCAGACGGAAAATGGTTAACTATTCCAACAAGTACATAAGGCGAGAGAGAGTAAAACTACACAACAATGAAATATACAGGATGTATATTATATGCTTTCCAGAGAGCTTAAAAAATAAAACTTTCACTTCCTTTAAGAAGCCTTGCTACACGACCAATAATAATACACAGTATGTACGTTATCATGAAGTTGTCAATACTTCGCTCTCTATGACAGTGGTGTTAACTGCAGTCCAGTCAGTGTTAAAGGAACTCTCAAATGAATGTTAGTCCCTGGTTTGAGTTCCTGATCCAACAGGGTAATTCTGAAGAAAAGAGAACAAATGGCAATGACTTCTCTCTCATCAACAACAAATGAGGTTTCTCAAGAACTCAGGAAAGAAACAGAGCTGCTCTGTGTCCAACATTAGAGACGCAGACCATGGTGAGCAGCACCCTGCTGTCAATCTGTGAACTAGCGTATGAATAATACAGGACTGTGCATGCACAACAAAACCACTGATTAATGATACTAATCAATGCGTCTTAGAAATTGTCTCAGGGTAATTGTCTTCCTTCTGTGCTGCAGCTAGAGAACTACATACAGGACAGCATGAAGCAGGACATGGTCCACATCCAACAGACCGCTGTACACAACCACACAGCTACAATGATTGAGATTGGAACAAACCTGCTGAGTCAAACTGCGGAGCAAACAAGGAAACTGACCAACGTGGAGGCACAGGTGAGGCTGCACTGCACGCAAACATACAGAAGGAATCATCCCTACGAAGTGCACACATTCTCTGCAACTACACACTGAAAGTCAAAACAGTTTACACCTGTTTACATAGACAGATAAAAGGCTTCTTAACTGAACAACATGCTGATGAAAAAGTTCTCTGTGATGCACTGCATTAAATAACATAGCTTCAGAGTTAAAAAAATAAGCAGAGAGAAAAACAGGCATGACTGCGTCAGTTTATTATTGTGGCTACACGTCAATGACCTTATGTGAGCCAACTGTACAGCATTTCCTGTTATTAGCACCACTCGTATTCCCACAGAAAGGGTCTATCAGTTTGTCACAATCAGACATCCGTCTGTTCAAAGACATCAACAGCTCCATTGGAGACACATAGCTGGGATCCATGTAAACAACCTGCTTTTTGCTGAGTTCAGTTCCTCCAAAATGGGAAATCAGAGGCAAGGTCCCCAACCCCAGAGTTTAGTTCAATACGTCTGTCTGTGGAAATAGGTGGATTTTGAAAGTTTCCCTTGCTCAGGTACGTCTGCTGAATTGGAACTTGGTTGTTCTTTCCTGTCATGGTTTTCCATTTTGCAAATGACCATTTGTTCACTCTAAAAGTGCAAACTGGACTTCGGTTGAACTTGATCCACTAATGGAATTCAGAACTTAATATCCAAATAATTTTGACAAATTGTCGAGACATTTTCATTTTAAGGACTTTAGTGTTGTTTGTGGCTCGTTTGCGACACCTTCTTGTATGTTACATGCTTTTTTACTTTTTTTCCCTAAATTGCTGCAGTTTGTATTGTTATTTGCAAACTATACCGAACATTAAAATTAAGAAATGTCAGATGAAACTACACAATTTCAAATTAAAATACCCCTCCGTCAATAGTAGATCAGTGATAAAGTTCATCTTTGGAGCATGCTGTATGGGGAAATAAATGTGAATCTTTTGCAGCGTTTACATCATTGCATTATCATAACATTTAAAAATCTACTGGTGGATGAATGGACGATATCACAAGTATCACATGTTATCTCTAGGTCACTGCCTGACCGAACTGCTTCACTTGGTTCTTTTGTTTTTAGGTCATTCATCACACAACTCGACTTGAGCGGAAACTTCTTGAAAATTCCTTGTCAACCAACAAGTTGGAAAAACAACTGATTGTCCAAACAAATGAAATCAACAAGCTGAATGACAAAAACAGGTGAAAAATGCATCAAATCGCATGGGAAATAACAGATACTACTTATTTTCAGGGCCACTAACAGTACAGTGTTGGGTCAATGTGCAAAACAAAGACAAAGCTCAATGCTGAACTTGACTGCTTCTCCTCAGCTTTCTGGAGAAAAAGGTGGGGGAGATGGAGGTGCAGAGGCAGATGGAGCTGAAGATGCTTCGGGACGAAAAGGAGCAGCTTCAGTCTCTAATACTGAGGCAGACGGCCATCATAGGCCAGCTGGAGCAGCAGCTGCTCAAAGTCTCCTCCAACAACACTGTACTACAGCATCAACAGCAGGAGCTACTGGACACTGTGAACAATCTCATTCACACCATCGCTGTCAGCACAGCTCGAGGTCAGTCAGCACCTCCAGGTCATCGTAACCTCTTTACTCTACAGTATAGTTATCAATGAAAGGCAGCCTACGTATGCACTCCTTTAAGTTTTACACTTATGTTTGTCAAACACATCCATTGTATGTGGTTGTGCTGTTGTGCTGGACTGCGCAAAACAAGACCTCCCACACTGAAATACCACCTATTCAAAGCACCGAAGCAATGACTGTGTCCTTTTTTTCGGAAAATGTGAACTTATCAAGCTGTACAATCGTGTGTTGTCATATGAACAAGGCTGATTTCATCTGCAGAGAGCAAAACTGTGATGATGCAGGACACCCCTTCCACCTTCATGGACTGTGCTGCAGTCTTCAAGTCAGGAAACACCCAAAGTGGAGTCTATACGCTCACATTACCCAACACTACAATGGAGGTGAAGGTAAAGTCAGTCAGTTTAACTGATTCAGACCATCTTAACTTAAATGGGTAGCTCACTCATTGAACTAAAACTGAAATAAAAAAGTTCAGTAATCTGGTCAGAAAAGGAGGAGGTCATCTTGCGGTTTTCTTGCCTGTTAAATAATGTCATGACATTAGTATGCATTAGAGTGCATTTATACAGTATATGCACACAGGCACGCACTGACCTACAAATACACACACACACACACATGCACACACACACGCACATACACACTCACAAACACACACACACACAAGCTCAGCACTCGAGGGCTCAGTAAACAGTACTGTGCTTGAGGGCGGGGCAGTTAAATTAAGATGTTCTCAGACTTCCATTAATGATGTGCATGCTTGAGCGAAAACTGTGATCTCCTTAGATACTTTTCAGCAGACTTCAATTCTGTATCCCTTCCCTGCAACTTAACATTTGTTTAAGCCCAACTCAAATCAGACGCGATTGTCAAATAATAAATGAGCACATATTCTTTACAGAGGATTAATTCAGAATTTTTAATTACGGCAAGTCCTTTTCCTTTATGTTTGAAGGCTTTCTGTGACATGGAGACAGAAGGAGGTGGCTGGACAGTGCTACAAAAACGCCTTGACGGCCGAGTTGACTTTCACCGTACGTGGCAGGAGTACAAAAAGGTAAAAGCTGTCAAGAAGAAATTCTTCCCTTAAAAAAATATAACCAAGGCTACCGTTTAGCTTCACATACACAATACAGTTGCCAGATTTAGTTTTGGCCATTGACTGAAAGCGTGTTAAGGGCCTGGCGAGTCTGTACTCTTTAAGGAAATTCCAAGATAACCCAAAAAAGAAGGGACGACAACAACAAGCACAGATATCTGAAGTGATCGCAATCTGCTATTCAAGAAAACGATAACAATATTCTGCCATTACATCAATATTGCATATATATTATATTATT
>JBBMOE010000013.1:4573621-4726802 GCA_037975065.1 Chaetodon trifasciatus | reverse complement strand
TATTTATTATATATATTGCAATATTACATATTTTCCTCAATATTCGGATTTTTTTATCTTTTCTATTTTGTATTTTTTATTCCTTTCAATGTCTCTTTATATTCCTGTTAGTATTGCTGCTACATGTAACACCCTTATTTCCACTACGAGGGATTAATAGTATTATCTCCTATTATCCTACCTTATCTTATCTTAAACCACATTCACTTTAGGATCAGATTCAATCACTGCATATCTAATATTTCTGTCAGTACATCCAAAACTTAACTTATAATCTGCAATCTGAATCTAGTTGATTCCCATAAATAGTGACCAGCATTGCCGATGCCAATTCGGAGATAAATGAGCCAACACCAGGCCAAAAAGGATCTCAAGCGCAATCTCAATATCTGACAGAGGAATCATTACAGTGGAAACCATTCATGCCAGTTCTGTTATTCCTACCACAAAGAAAGCTTGGTGGCAGCTGGCATTCTTTCTTATCAATATCTCATTGTGAATAGGAATACTTGAGATTGTTTTACATAACTGCTGAAAGAAAATAATAAAATCCAGTGTAACAGCGAATAAATGTACCACACATACTGGTCATTTGTGTGTTTGCTGTTTTCTTAATGTATGAAGCAACCTAGAAGTTCCTTATCAAGGTTTACTTGCATTTCTCTTTTCAGGGGTTTGGAGAACCTTCAGGTGAATTCTGGTTAGGAAATGAATTTGTCTCTAGACTGACAATTCAACAGTCCTACAAACTACGGATCCAACTAAGTGACTGGGAAGGAAACTCTGGATTCTCACAATATGACCAGTTTTCTCTCGACAGTGAAGCACAAAATTACAGGTATGCTGTACTGACAACATCACAGAAATAAATGTGTCACGTTTGGTGGCAATTACTGAACACTGTTTACTTTTTTGCTTTAAGCCAAAATGTTAAAGCTCATGCAGCTCAAGTTATTAAGAACAAAGAAGCCCAGCAGCAAGTAATTCTTCTCTCTTACAACAGCACTTTGAAGTCTGCCAACTTTGAACACGAACCGAAAACTGTTGCCAATTTTCAGCCAAGAAGTGTAACTAAAGCACAGCCTCAAAACTCACCGCCTTGCAATTATTTTGTAGAAATGAATTATTAAGTTAGTGACAACATTCAGAAGCAATGGTCCCTGAAACAAGGTGCATACTTGAATAAATAAAAAGCATCTCTGAAGCATCATCTTTAGAAGAACCATCATGCAGTGTAGAGTAGCAGCAATCTATCTCATTCGTGAATATCTTCCCAAAGCTAAAAGCATGAGAGCTTCAAATGTAATTACCCTATCAAAAAACATTTTCCACTAGCCTTGATCCATACTTCTGAAACATCACCCACATCTGTTTTTTAAGCAAGTCAAATAAGAGCAATAATGAAGTGAAATGATTCAGTCTGATTATTCTCTACATTTACTCACCGACTGTGAAGATGAGAGCATGTTAATGGACCCACTGCCACCAGCACTTGAGGTCATTTTCCACTGAATTTGCTCTGGTTGTTAACTCCCAGCACTAATGGATAAGAAGGATTCATTCAACAGTCTTTCATGATTTCTATCTGATAGACACACAGAATGTCCCTGGACATTGTCTGTATAGTTATCTTCCAAATACTACTTTTTAGGGGGTTAAAAAAAAAAATAAAAAATGCAGCTCATACTCATAAGTGCTGACCTCAAAGCAAAACACAGTATAGAAATTCCTCTGGATGGAGAGTATTTACTTCCTGATACAGCTGTACTGGCACCAGCCCAAAGAAAATGTAATAAAACTGGTCAGTGTTTGAAAAATAGGAAACACATAAAATGTCTTGGAATTCTAACATTTTGTCTGCAACTCTTGGCAACAACAAAACCTTCAGTAGGACTTTCTTTTCCGAACCTAAGCTGATTTCAGGAGTGGATTGGATACTTCCTTTGAATTTGACAAACAGACCTTGAAATGCTCCAATTCAGCACAGCTCTATTCAGATCTTAAGTTGACTATGACCAATTTGGTCTTCAGTTACTTGGCTCAGTAATTCCAAGCAGCTCCTACAGAGAAACTACACAAACAGCTGAATGTGAAAATCAAAAACAGCAGAAACGACTGCAATGCAAACAGATCTTTATGCCAAACCCCAATTTAGATCTGGTAGTAGTGAAGCTACGGCCAAAAGAACTGTACAAGTGAGTGGGACGCTGCCTTTTGAGGAACAGCAATCATGGGCTTCCTCCTCCTCTTCCTTCATTTTTCCTTTTCCATTCTACAGGATACACCTTAAAGGCTACAGTGGAACAGCAGGCAAAATAAGCAGCATCGGGCAGCCAGGAAGTGATTTCAGTACAAAGGATGCAGACAACGACAAATGTGTTTGCAAATGTTCTCAACTGACAACAGGGGGTAAGAAACATGTTTTCGTAAATAACTCATGCTTCTGAATAATTGTGCTTGTCGAGAAAACACAATAATCACACAAGTTTGTGACTTCTTCTTGTTTTGGAACAAATTCCCACCCAGCCAAATCTTGGCACATCCCTCAAAAATCTTCAAGGGCATTTTAAGCACTCCCTTACTTTTGTGGCCAGGTCAGAGAGCACAATTAGCTCAGAGTTAATCACTGATCAACTCATTGGGGAATTCAGCCTCTACAATGGCTGACATTAATAGCCTGGGAACAGAGCTTTTCCCTCTCTCCTCTTGTAGCTTAAGGGTCCTCCTCTGTTCCCTTGAAAGTGACTCCGCTGCCAGAAGTTTGTATCCCTCTGTATTGGGGTCTGCCAAATGAGCATGAAAGCATGAAAACCCTAACCCTATCCCTCTCTTCCCATGAGGGGTCTCTCACAAGGGACTTGCACATTATGCACAATCGTGACTGAGTGGCACTGACCCAGCAAAAAGACTACAGCAGGATCTGCCTTTACAAATATGAGACTGCCTATTTTGAATGAATAGAAACTTTAATGAATGTAGTAAATGTGTATGTAGACATGGGCTGAAAAATTCTTAGATACACCTCTCAGTTTAATGCTTTTTAACTCTCCAGTTGAGCGTTTATGGGGCTGAAGACGACAAGTCTGACAATGAAAAAATCTATGTGTGGAGTAAGAAAGATGTGGGCTTACCAGACTGGCTGACAGGCCAGCTGCTAGAGGCTACGTTAGCCACTACTGGCATAACACACGTGAATCTACGGTCCATTTGCATTGTGGGTATGTGGGTGATTTGGACATTTTTCAACTGTCCATCTTGAATATGACAACGTTCGAGGAGTACACTGCTGCTCCTCTGATGTCATGACAAGACATTGACTGAGCTATAGCTACAAGTACAATACAGCTGAAAAGGGCATTGATGCTATTCATTACTGGAGTATAACTGTTATTATAGCTTGAAAAATGTTAATTAATGCTCACTTGCTCTGTGAAATCTCAACTTTCTCTATTCAGTCAATAGGAAGCAGATGTTAGAGTTTCTTAACCTCGAAGGTTTTACAGGAGTAGGGCAAGTCTCCAGATAGCCTTGAACAAAGCCACCAAATACAAATTTAATTTGTTCTAGTTTGAGCTCTAGCACGCTCAGATGGTTTAAATCTCAGTCAAAGCTTTCTAAATTCAAAAATAATGCATGTGTCATGTGTACAAATGGACTGAAAATCACAAGATGATTTAGCTCTGAAAGAGGTTTTACATTTTGTAAAACGGGATTTTATTCTATTGCTTTGCCTTGTGATCATGAAATTAATATCATTTAACTCATTAATGTTTGTTTTGATGCTCCAGGTTGGTGGTTTGACGCCTGCGGTCCGTCCAATTTGAACGGGATGTATTACCAACAAGGCCAAAACTCAAATCGTTTCAATGGAATCAAATGGTACTACTGGAAAGGCTCGGGCTACTCACTGAAGTCCACCACAATGATGATCAGACCAGCAGACTTCTCAGGTTCCCTTTGACTGTCACTCTCACATTAAACAGAGTGAGGAGGGAATTCTGCCTGACAAGCAGCAACAACCAACAAAGCCAAAAATAAAAATCTCAAGGGAGCCAAAGCACTTCATGAAAATATTTTTACATACTATTGGAAAGACATATTTTGTGCATGTTTATGTGTTTAATAATTTGAATCAAATGGGTTGTTGGAAAACATTGTGAAAATTGTACTGAAAACACTTATGACTGTGGTGTGAATAGATAACTAAAGGTATAGTAATTACATTGAGTAATAACAGCTAGCTAACCAGACAGGAGAGGCCAGAGTACAATGTGACATGAATTAATTTAATTTCTTGAATGACTTTAATGTAGTTTAAGCACCCTTTTAACTCTGTTACGAATAATAGCTGCCTGCGTCATTGTAAAAAGAGACTATGGTACAACATTCAGATAAACAGCTGTTTCATGGTGATTGTTATGTGCTCTGGAAAGGTTTCTGTTCAGTGCCTGAAATGTAACTGCAAATGTAAA
Organism: Chaetodon trifasciatus; assembly: GCA_037975065.1. NCBI lineage: Eukaryota > Metazoa > Chordata > Actinopteri > Chaetodontiformes > Chaetodontidae > Chaetodon > Chaetodon trifasciatus. The sequence continues at coordinate 4,722,330 of JBBMOE010000013.1, read as the reverse complement.
AATGCCACAGAAAACGTTTGTCTTAAGATAACATTGTTTTTCTCTAGAGAATGTATGTACATTTGTTGTTTAATTTATATGTAGATTTTAAGGTTGATATTTAACATTGTTGTATATGGTAAGATGTGAGATTTGTCACAGATCTTGTTAACAATGTCATTGCACGTAAAGAGGAATTCTTCTAATATAATTCTGCAGTACCTTCCCACACGCTCATACAGGACAATTTTGGAGTCCTCTGGGAATGTATTTTTGTTAACTTATGTAATGTTTCTTTGAAAACAACATCAACCAGAATATATGAGAAAGTTGTATACGTGAGGAAACTGAATTTCTCACTAGCAAACACTGGCTTTAGATCTTTTAGAGTGTTTCCCTGTAATGCTCTACCAGCTGTTATGTACCTGAAGTTGAATATTAAACACAACCACGAGGCAGAGAACTTGAGACGTGAGTCTTAAGTCCTTTTCCTCAACAGTCCTGCTCTAACATGACAATGAACCGCCTAATGAATGCACAATTGTCATTTATCATTTCTAGTACAATATTAAAATTCTACAATCTCCAAAGTTGTATTTTTATATCTTATTATTTTTATGGGTTTTAAATTTAATTCCCAAATCTCAGATGGTAGATCTCAGTATAGCTAATAGTGGCTAACGTGGATAAAAAAAATCATCTATCACAGTATATTTAATTTCATATTGCACTACCAACATGTCTTGACAGTCAGTTTTCTGGTAAAACCTATTATAATATTAGCAGGTGGGAATGTCGTTTTTGGCTAATTAAATGATATGACCCAAATAAAGGTACAGTACTTCATCGGATTAATAGAAATATCCTGTAAATCCAATATAGCCATAAAGGGATTTGTTGGGTTTCCCACAATGATCTATTTTACATAAAGGCATAGTTACAGCAAAACCATCACGGTCACAAAGAGTTGAGTTATAAGCTAAAAACTGCTTCACGTATTGGCCTCATCATGTGACACGTAGGCTTCAGTCTTTCGATCTTAATGTCAATTCAATGAGATCACGCATCATTTGTTTTTCATGACATGATTGTACACTACAAGATATGCAAGAGATGTGGATGAAATTTACTGTGAAAAATGTCTGTTCAGACAGTGACCATCACTCCTAAAATCACTTTCTATGACTAATACTGACAAGAGCCGAAGGCAACACGAGGCTCCACAGGACAGAGCTGAGGACTGGCAAAAAGAGGGAAGCATTTTGTTTGCCAAACACTGGATGTGTCCATAAGAGTAAAGAAATGATTAACAGCCGTGGGGACATCGAAATACTTCATGTCTGTCACAACAAAAGACATCATGTAACTTTAAGAGGAAATGTGTCGACATTTGTCTCCATCAAGACCATATGTCTTCCCTGGCAGAGGCAGGAGGGGACAGTGATTCATGAATGACGAGTTCAGGAAGAGGCAACATTCACATTTCACACAGGATGCTTCAGGAAAAACAAGCGCACTGAAAATGGATGACTGGCAATAAAAATTAGCAGGTTTCCGTCCAGCTTCCTCGGCTTTGGTTTTACGAGCATTTATTAGTTTTGAGTGTCAGAAAGGAGTGTCGCAAAGATGATTTACACAGAGCAGATTTATATTGAGAAATTATTTCTATACAGAAAAAATATATAAACTGAAGGAATTTAAACCAAGTCTAACAGTTTACATGTTTTTGTCTATATTACATATCAGTACTAAAGTTTTTTATGCTAAAATTGTACAAAGAATGGCGGAATAAAAAAAAAAATCCATTTAGGGGCTTCTATGTTCTTTTGATACACAGGCAAAGGCATTAACTACCTCGCTTATGATAGTGGACACTTTTACTTGTACAACTACACAAGTAGTGGTACTCACCTGTGCTGCAGGAAACTGGTCTGAAAGTTCGTATGGTTCCTCTGGAATCCACTGCCTTTGCTCCAAACACCAGAGAATCTTATTCAGGACAAATAGAAATAAAAGATAGTAGAGAACACTTCATCATCACTATAAATAATATCACATAAGCTGTGAAACATGCACAAATGACATACCCATTCAAACGAGAGGATCCAGCAGCCTCGAGCTATGCCCAACAGAATATTGAGAGTCCGCCGGTGACCCCAAGACACCACGTGAGTTGTGCTCTCACAAACTCGGTCAACGATTGAAAAACCACCCAGTGATTTCACCACCTGACCCACTATATGCTGCTTCCTACAAGAGGCACACAGGGTAGAAAGCATCCAAACAAACCATTAAAGACATCTTCTTCTGCATTAAAAGTGTTTAAGGCTGGCGACATTTAACTTAAAACAGAAAGTTTTAAATGTTTGAGGTACTTACTCAGTGGGCATGCTTGTCATGACCAATGTTCTCATAGCCTGAAACAAAAATAAAACATTTTTCTTAAACAAAGATTCAATGCTCAGTGCTTTCAAACGTATCATATTTCTGGGGAGTAGTTTGAAGTCTCATTGTGTGATCTAGAAACCCCACATTGGGTTGTGTCACAATATTCACATATTTGGCAAAAAATGAAATATAAGTAGATCTATAGTGCATATTTCAAAGACACAAGGAAGCTGAACACATGTTATGTTTCTTTAGATGCTACATACTGTGAGCTGGTTTGTTTAACGATACAGCACTGAACAGGTAAAAGGACCATTATTCACCAGCCAGACAGCCTGTGCACTTTCAATAACCCTGCCAGATATAAAGCTGCATAGAGACCAAAAAGGAAATCAAACACCAAGGCCATGAGTAGAGACAAACATATTCCGAGCCACTGGAACGGAACTGTAAATTTGTAACCTGACGACTGTGGTCCATCCAGCCTCGTACTTTGACCCCAATACAGCAAGCTATCATCAACACAAACACCTGAGCGGCAGTTACAGACAGGACCACCGGGCCCTTTCCTGTCACACTCTGATATCTGGTCCCCCAGCTGAAAGTCAGGGGTTAAGGCCTGTTGAACACAGCGGTGCCAAAATGCTGCGCCAGCCCAACCCACTCCAGTCAAGCATCACATTATACCTGATAAGAAACTTATCACCCAACGACTACTACTCCTCAGTTGTACTGACAGAGGTTTTCTTCAAAGGGAGGTGTTTTGATATTCCAGTTTGTTAATGATCCACAACAGGGCTACCGCCCAGGACCACCAAAAGGTGACCAGAACAATCAGCTCATTTTGAGCTCTTTCAAATTAAGTCGAACAACTCAAAACATGGGCAGCAATTCTGAAGGTTCCTCAGTGGGGACTTTGACTTATCTTATGCAGTGGACATGTTCTGGCAGCAGCACAAGAAAACAAGCACTGAAGAATGAGTTTCACATAAAGAGCCTCTGACAAAGAGCTGGTGTGAACTGCAGCACAGCCTGCGAGCACAAGCACTCCTGGCACAAATGAAGGAAATTCTTCACTGTATGACTACGTCTCCTTGATGGCTGCTACTCTGCACTCACTGTTATAATGATATTCAGAAAATCAAACGGAGGTGAGGACCGTGGCCCTCTTTAAGAACTGAGATACAGTTTTGACGTTAAAAATACCAGATTACCACAACTGAAGCACACTTGACATAAGCAACGACTGAAAAATACAATGGGTACATACATACATACATACATATCAGTTAACATGTGAACACAGTCGAAGCATCTTCTTGTGACTCTTGGTGATTACTGAATCTTAAATTGATGCATAAAAAACACACACAGTTCACCTTGAAAGCAAAGCTCATTAGATTTTGAGGCGCACATTTATAGAAATCATATTTCAAAGCATTTTCATGCATTTATTATAGAACTGACAGGAGGGAGATGACATGAATACAGAGAGTGCTGGGTAACCACAGCTCAAACAGGGAGACACTGGGGACCCTGAAGATGATTTTTCAAACAACTGTATCTTTAATGGATAATTGACAGCAAAAAGGGGTAGGAATCGTGAGGAGAGGAAAAGGTGGATGACGTACGTTTCCCAGACCACCGAATGAACAAAACGGGCCTAAACAATTCTATTACTTGTTTGTATTCAACGCATCTAACTTGAAGACATTTCTGGAGCTTCAGAATGACTTTCTTTGAACAGGTTCAACAGAAACAGCACATACATCATCACTCATCATCACTATCTGCACTTTCAAAGACTGCTGAGCCATGCAGGTGTGACCTTCGAGTACTTATGCCGGATGACTGTGTTTATCATCACTGCCTCGTGTTTGGACGTTCATCTATTATCTATTGCAGAACTAAGAGAACAACTAAAACATCGCTGTGATCAGGCTACAATAAAGTCAAACCATAACAGATCCCTGGGGGAGATGACGTCATGTTTGGCTCGTTTCAGCCACAGCTTGTTGAGGTTACCAGTGTAACGAAAACAGAGCCCAGGTGCATTTCACAAGCAAGGAAGTTGTACACTACCATCACAGAGGCAAAAACACAGGAAGCCCCCAGGACCAGACAGAACCTTTTGGCTAGATGCGTCAAACGCCTACAGATATGGAAGTGTATGACCTTATGGAGGAAATACTTAAAAAGGAATAACACACACCCTCCTCGTGTTTACTTTACTTCCTAAGCTTCCTATATTGTCATAGGATTTTGTCATATTCTGCAGCTGCAATAGTTTTGGAAGATAAATAAAGTCGGAGCTCAAGTAAACGAGAGAGTGAAGAAAACAGGAAAATGCATCAAACTTGATGCAGATTTTTTGCACCATGTTCACTTTTCTGCATTTCTGTGATGAAGGAAGCTAAACATGCACTGTGCAAAGATCAGACTGCCTGGAAGTAAGGATTTCACTACAATGAGGAAAATGTGTCATCAAATTGTCACCTGTCTAAACCACAAATGTGAACAAAGGAATTACAAATAGAAATGAGCAAATTGGAGATATCTAACAAAAACTGCACCATCCCATGTCACAGCAGTATTTTTAACAAGCTGCTAAGCCTCACACTGGTGATTTAATACTCGTTACATCCTGTTTTTGCAGTCCCACTCCAATTTTTTCCCCATCAACACTGTAGAAAATGTTCCATCTCCATGCATTTTTTTTAGGAAAACTTTGATTTAGTGCAAAAAAGCCTCCAAATGAAATTACCATAATTGAGACGACATTACATAGTTGCATAATTCATTTCATTCAGTTAAACATGAAAAGCCTCTTACCATTGTTGTGTTCACCATTTTCCGAGGACTCAAGCTGACTTGTTTATTGTGATGTTCTTCGCCTTCAGAGGGGATCTCTGTTAAACCAGCTGCCACTGTACATTCATTCGCTCTACCTATATTTGAAAACAAGAAAAACAATTGAAAACAGTGCGGGGGGGATGTCACTGAAGCTATCGCACAGCAGGAACTGTTTGCGTGTGTGTGTGCATTCATGTTCATCCATCTCTGCTCTGCTCCATTTACACCTGGCTGGAAACTGTAACATCAAATTGCAAACTGCAACATTTCCAAACCACTTGCTACCACCTCACCACCACCAGATATGTAAAAGACTATTCACTTCAACCTGTTGGAAATTAAATAAACTTATTATTTTAAAGACTAAAGTTGACTTAGATGTAAACTCAAATCTTCACCTTTTCAATAAAATGTTGAAAGTACTCGGCTTAAATACTTTTATCAGTAGCTCCAATGAGAGGTACAATCTTTGATTAAATGTCATTGAAGGCTCTTCATTACCACCAAAATTCAAAACATCTGCTCTGCTCAAATCAATGAGTCGTCCAATACACGGACTGACATTAAAATCTGACCTGTTAATGTTTTCTGACACTTTGACATTTGATCATATCAGTAATGTTGTCCGCAGTAAAAAAGCTTTAGATTTCAGTCACAATCAGTTGAGAAACACATTATGCAGATTGTCCATGTGTAACTCTGTCCAGCTGCAGAACTACTTATCCTCTTCAGGGTCTTGGGGGGTCAGGCCTCAGCATGTAATGGGCGAGATGCAAGGTAGCCCCTGGACAGGTCACCAGTCTATCACATACTGACAAACAGATACACACCTACGAGCAAATACAGCTCCCAATTCAACTAAAGTGTACATATAGACATACACACATATATTAAATGTGTATGTATACCTAAAATGTATGATCTCAATTACGAATCAGGCCTTTTTAAGACAGGCGTACAGATTAGGAGAATACTCACATACAAAGGCCTCATGTTTTTAAGTTTAAATTATTTCTTTATTATTCTTTTTAAAAAGTGACATCCAGAAATGAAAATTCACCTTTGGGAAACTAGCTGGAGGGAACCATTCACTAATCCAAGATTCAAGTTTTCCCTGAAAGAATAACTATGTGGCAAACCATTCACATGACCCAGGTACAACACACCATTGAACCTCCACCGGTGTGAAAGTTGAAACACCATTAGTAACGTTTTGTTTTGTTCAGTTCATAATAGTGAAGACGACAGAGGAAATCTGATTACTGGGTCCATCACAGGCTTTCTAAACTGTGGCAGCCTCACTACTCACTTTCAAAGGTATGAGAAAGGACATTGACATCAGTGTTTTTCTGCAGCTCCGGCACTGTGTTAGCCTCTGCTAACGTTGTTGTGTGTACTGATTCAGATGTTCTTGCTGCACCACTTGCTGTAGGGGTGCATGTAAACGGTAAGGTGCTTTGTCTTCGCCTCTTAGCCATGACCGTCACATTGGCACTTTGAGTATCCAAGGCAGGCAGAGATTCTTTAAGATCCTGTTGTGGATGACTTTGAGGCTCACTGCTTGCATCAGACTGCTGATGGCTTTTTTTGCCTGTCTGATGTTTTTCCAGTTTCTTCCTCTTTTTACTGTTAGTTTCAGATGCAATGCTTTCACGTCTTTGTTTCCTCTTCTTGGGGCCAGAGCCCAACTCAAAGGGAATCTGAATGTCGCTTTGCACAGGTAGATTAGGCAAAAGAGGCCTTTTTGATTTCTTGTGACAGTTAGCAGGGGAGAAATAGTCCTCAAACACATTTTCATCTCCATCAGTGGAACCTGCGGCGGCACTTTTAGTGTCAGCAGATAGAGTGAAAGATCGTACCAAGGCAGAAAGTGACAGTCTGGCTCGTTTGGGTGTTTTCCATTGCATTTCCGGCGACAAAGTAGAAGTTTGTTTTGACAGTTCAACTGTAGCATCATCTACCTTGGCTGGAGACGAGAAGCAATTAGAAGAGTTCACAGTATTGGGGGGGAAATGGGTCTCAGGCTCTGTAAAAGATTTAGCTGCTTTAATTTTTCGCTTTCCCTTTTCAGATGTGTTAGGTGACCGGCTCGATGATTTTATCTTTGATCGCCTTTTCTCTTTCTGAAAGTTCTTGCTGTCGTCAGATCCCCAATCTTCGCAAGGGCTTTCTAATAAACCTACGGGTTTGTGTTTCTCTGCTGGCTTTTTTCTGACTGAGGCCCTTCTTAACTTTTTTGGTATATTCCCGTCTCCAACCTCCTTGTCACTGAAGTCAGGACATTTCAAAGGATTTGAAATCTGTTTTTGCACATCACGGCAGGGTGACAGCCAGGGCTTCTCAGAGCCTTTGCTGTGGAGTTGTTCAAGATGGCCACGGTCAGTAACATCACGCTGTGTTCTCCCTTCTTCCTTATCAGGTGAGTAAGATGGTTCAGCAACAGAAGCACTGGAATCATCATCCGACTGGTCATCTGTATTATGGAAAAAAAAAAACTATAATAAATTGGACGCATCTTATAGACTCTATAGTTTGTTTTCCTTTGTCAGTGTATTGAGCCAGATTTACAATGGCTCTCAAGGACTCTCACTACATAAAACCACAGGCAGCTGCTCCCACTTCACATTGTGGAGAGCATAGGTTTCCAGGACAATGAAGGGAGCTGCTCATAAGGCAAGTTAAAGAGTCCAAGAACAATGACACATGGTGCTGTCACACACTCGCATGGCTTCTACTACCCCTGCAATGCCAAAGACCCCTAGCTATCCTTGGCATTCCTCCCATCTGACACTCAGGTGGAGCCACACATTGCTGCTGACATCTCGGAGTGGATGTCAACTTTGAGCCTGTGTTCTTCCGGGTGAAAGGATCCCCTCACCATTGACAACACTGTGGTGGTGCGAACTCAAACAGCGAGGAACCTGGCAGTGGCAAACATTGCAGCTGTAGCCCTGAACTAAATAACTAACAGCACTGAGCATGCTTTTAGTGATTTGTTTAATGGGGATTTTGGTTGATATCCAGCTCTTCCTTCAAACAAAAGCATCTACCAAATGAATGTAATGTAATTTACTATTTTTCTTCAGAGCTGCCAGAGCAAATGAGGGCAAAACACAAGTAATAATTGCTCATTCAGTAGATTCAAAAGGGCTGCCAATGTTACTCTGTTTCTGCCAGTTACTGTCTCTAGTAGATTTTTTAAAAGGGGGCTTGAAACAGCTGGCTGCATGAAAAACACTCAACTGACACAGGACCCACACACATGAAAACAGATCAAACAGTATACTTGAGAAAGATACATACAAATACAAGACAGTTCACCATAACTTTTTGCTTACCATGTATACCATGTACTATATATCGCTATGACTCAGGGTACTATTTTCTATCTTTATTCAAATGTTTTTTAATGTTTTTTATTACTGTTTCTCTTTCTTATATATATATTTATATCTTGGATTTCAACATCTTTTCATCAATAACAAGAATATCACACTATATTTTCTTACACATTAATTTGAGGACAGTGGGTGTGCTCCCAAGCGAAGGTTTCAGCCCGGTGGGTGAGCAGGATTCAACCATCTGTGAAGCTGAAAGACAGTGACATTTGACATATGTGAATTTCTGGTGTTTCAGAAGTGCTGAAATATTGTCAGTTCATCAGCCTGTACATCTGTTGCTACACATACCTGTGGGTGAGAGGTTTTCCCGTTTCTCTTTCATGTCTTTCAAACGCTGTGCCATGTAATCTGATCTTTTCAACGCAGGGCTATAGACGATTCCATTCTCTTCATCAATGATGATGGGTGACACATCTGTAACTGTGGATAAAAAATATTGTGAAATGACAAACTACATCATTTGGTTTTTAAAGTTTCTAAAAGTTGTAATAATCTCTTACCCAGAGGTTGTTTTGGTGCTATGTCTTTCATCATCTTGTCTAATTTTTTCCTCATGCGTCTGTCATTTTCAGGTGTCTTCTCTGGAGAATCTTTTGGCTGCATGCAACGATGCTATGTGAATCACATACAAAAAATATTTTGAACAGGAAGTAGATAAATGCATGTTTGAATACTTTTCAAAGGCAGAAATCTGTTTATTTCAATTAAGGATCACTACAAATACACTATGTTTTTAAAAAGTAGCAAGTAGTTACACGGTGGGAATAAGTAGGGGAATCTGGCTGAAATCTAGTCCAGGCCTCTGTGGTGGGGACCCCCTCATCCTTGATGCATGGTATGCATGCTACCAGGGGACCTACTATGACACCCCAATATAATGAGCTTTAAGGCTGGGCTTTTTGTATTTATTATGTGTCAACATTAAAAATAGGACCACCTGACACCTTGTTTACAGATTCTGAAAAGGGGAGGAACAGACCTCGGTCAGTGACCCAAAATCAGCACAATATATGGCTTGGCAAACAGAGGTCCAACACTGATTTACAATGAGATCTTAAACTGTGACACCAAAATAAACTTAACATGTAAATCTGACTCACTTTCTTGTTCTTCAACACTGGATTGGTTTCATCTATGGCTGGATACAACTCCTCATCCACATGCACACCGTCATTGTAACACCTGGACATCATTTCACCAAAAATGTGCCACATTAAGAGATTTCAGAAATGATTGACAACATCTTGCAAAATTTCATAACAATACAATCAAAATATCATAGAAATGTTAAAGTTAAAAGAGTGCACAGTTCTCAGTCTTATTCTTACCTGCCTACCCAGAGAACTGAGACCAGCCGCACATCACTTTTCTTGGCTTTCCTCCACGTAGCCAGATGCCCATTGTTGAAGACTACATGTGTAACTTGTTTATTGAATGTTTTTGATACCTGGAAAAGAAAAGTCATTTAGGTTTTGCAAAGTATGCATGTGTACTCAAAAAAGGTTGCAAGTGTGTGTTACAAGTGGGAGCTCAATCCCAAAAATGCAAATCAGTTAAAAAGTTTAAAAAAAAAAGGTGGCACACAGTCAAAGCAAGCAATGGCTGTAGTGCTTTACATTTTACTAAAATGTCATGATGTGTTTTGGCCATAGGCCTTCTTCAGTGATGTAAAACTCTACTGCAAATACAGTGAATGGTATAAAATATAGTGCAAATGTGTTTATTCCTTGTGGTCTCACCTGAGCTCCCATTTCCTGCAGCTGCTGAACGAATGGTTTTGAATAGTTTGCTGTTTTGTCTGATGACCACACATCAACATAGGCAACGACATCTGTGACACAATGGACAAAGTCATAAACCACAGGCCATAAAATTTAGCCTAAATTAATTGTAGTAAAACTAAGATGATGTACAATACCTTTAAGTACTGCACAGGTGTTGGTTGTGGTCATTACTGGCCTCCGTAGCTCCAAGACTCACCTACACAAATCCAATAAAAACATTTTCTGAGATGGAAGATCAGCTTTCACAATCCAGAGGAATGTTACTCATTGTGACCCCTTTTAACAAAAAAGATATGAAGTCACTTGCCTGCCAATAATGCCGAATAAACCAATCACAGCAAAGAGCACATCACAGTCAATCAATGTCACAATCAGTGCTGCAATTCAGAATTATTTTCAGCCGATCCACTATATCTATGACTAACTAAATAACCAGTTAGTCTGACGTGTAGAAAATAATGACAATATCCAGAAGTTACCACAGCCCAAAGTGATGTCCTCACACTACTGACATTGTCTGACCATCAGGTAAAAATAAACCAATCATATCAAAACCAGCGAAGACACAGGCTGCACAGCTAAAGGTGTACTGCTACATGTTTCAACCTATAAAACTCTGGAAACCATCAGTCAAGCCTAAAACAATCTGAAACGGTTCATACGAAACCTCTACATCCAATTTCAAAACACACTGCTTTTGTGTTATCGTCTGTTGTAAATCCAATCATTGAGACGCGACGCGTACTGTTAACGTTAGTTAGCTAACGTTAGCTAACTAAACCCATATAGCAACCGTGAAGAGAACGATGTTATGAAGAACATAGGTAACCTTAGAGATATATAACATTAGTTAATGTGTAACGAACAATACTCAAGACGTACATGTTTTGATCAAACATCAACGATTTCAACTTACACCAGTAAATGTCTATTTCCTTGCTAATGTTGGTGATATTTTATCGTTAGTTGAAGCTACGTGTTGCGATTAAGTTAGCGAGCTAAATAACTTGGTTATCCTTAGCAATGGTGTGGCTAACTTGTCAGCATATTACGGAAGTAATATGACTTACGCATTACACGTGTTTTGGCTATTTGCAGAACAAAAGCATGAACGCAGATAGCAACCAGTAATTTTTAGTACTTGCCGTCCAGTTTCTTTTCGCAGCAGTGAGGTTAAAATTTCGCAATTTTGAACAACTGGGTTAACTAAGGTTCAGTCTGCATAGTTGGCGCGTGCAGTTTGTGATGCAATGCATTCTGGGAGAGAGGGTCACCATTGGCTGATAGGTAAGAGACGTCATACCCAACCCAGAAGCGATGGCGAAGGGATCGCGGTAACGTCTCTAAGAAGGGCCCTAAGAAGTGTACTTTAAACTTCGCCCTTTCCTTTCGGTGAGTGAACTTTTCGACTGTCTCTTTTGACAGACAAGTCTGAAAAAGACTTGATTTGAGGTTAAAAAAAGTGGTGAAAATCATGTCGATTATAGGCCTCACGTGATACATAAAACGTTTTATGAAGTGTGCTTGGATTTCGATAGAAAGATAGAGTACTTCACTGATCCCATGAAGAAAATTGCAGTGGCAATTTAGGCTGTTAGGAAGAAAGATGGTGTGTAGCCTATTCTCCATGGTCAACAATCTTCATTAAGTCTGTTCATGTTTCAAACAAAAGTTAAACCAATGGGAATGTGTATCAAGTGACATTTAAAATGACAAATATGATTACCATGCAGACAGTTTAAGGTGGTGTCCAGGTGCAGTTCAGACTTTCAAAACTACCAGTTATTAATTTGATATGAACCATCAAACAAGCCTGGTTTTCATTGGTGGTCATTAAGCTCAAAAATATTTCAAAATTTAGTTTTTGTCACCTATTTCTTTAGACATCTCATTGTCTTTGCAGCCAAATCATATTCAATATGCAATATGCCTTTGACAGTCTTCACAGGTTGGATAGCAACATTATTCTGGAAGAAAAACTTTATCTAACTTTAGCAAGCAAGAAAGATTCATTTTAATTTGTCTCTGTGTTTTTTTCTCGTGGAACAAAGAGAAAACTTTCTATCTTTTATTGTTTTAATACAAAAAAGAGAAAAGGGCATTTGAGTTAATAGTTAAAAAATCTGGTTCCTCTAATATAATATGCAACACATGGTAGTCCCTTTATTTTGATAATTAATCCAGTAACATATACTGAACATAACTACATTGGCCTACAAATCATAAGTAATCATTTCGATTAAATAGGTCAACACTGGTATGTACAGGTCTGAAGTGATATTTGAGAGCTTCATGCATCTCTATAACCACCCTTCCCTGTACAACTGGTAGACTAACACCTTTAATATACATTTGATTATCCATTAAAAGCCACATGTAAACACATTTGATGTCATTTCTGATTTTATTAAACTCATCTAAAGCTAATTTCTAATCAACAATCTTAGAGACTGTTACATAAGTCACATTAATCACAGAACAAAACACACCTTTTGTTCTTCGTTCTAGAAGCTCATGCGCCAATTTCACAGCACAAATGCCATACATACAAAAGAGGTAAAAATGTATATCTATCTACAATGTGTAAAAATGTAAGAAATACAACAGCAGCACCACATTCATAAAATAAATAATATTCAACATGTGCGTCTAGATTATCACAAAATGCATCTGTGTTACTTTTCAGTACAACATACAGTTCCATGAGAAATTAAATGAAAAACCAACACGTAGGAAAGTCACGCTGTAGTTTGTTGGTCCGCCGCAAGCCTTGAGAACAGCATCAGTGCTCCTTTCTAAAAGTCTCTCAATCTCTACTGCAGGAATGAACATTTTTCTCATTATATTCTGAAAGACACTCCCTCATTTGGTGCTTTGATGATCGCGATACGAGCGCTGTCTAACACCTTGGTTTAACATCTACCACAGCTGTTCAGTTCAGTGAAGTATTGCAACTGTGAAGGCTGCAGCATAGACACATACAGTATGTTTTATATTTATCAGAAAATAGGCCTTTTTCACTGAAGACGTCTTGACATGTCACAGTCAGAACAGCAGGTGTAAGAAATAGTAATAGTAATGATGGCTGAATTCCATTTAGCTGCTTCAGTTTGAAGGTCCTGGTATTATGCTGGGTCACTGTCACACTGTCATCACTTACTGGGGCACTTTAATGGAACGGAGCCATTGTTAATGTTATTAGTAACACCTGTGCTGCTTTTTCTCTGTCAAGTCAAAATGTCTGCTCTGAATTTATTACTCCTCTCTAGTATCACAATATACAGCTTGCATTGTGAGTATTGAAATGCTTTAGAGAAATGCTTTGCTTTGTGTTTAATTTGAAATAGATTTAATTGGCTGTAGCTCTCACAGTTTAATTGATGTCCAACAAGGCAACCTTTTGATAGTTTCATGTTAGTATAAAAGTTGAAATATGTAGATTTCTTATGTATGAGATGAAGCATCTAATTGAAGCATCTAATTGGGACACAGCAACAGATTAGTTTAAAACGACACATGCTTTTGAAACACTTTTGTTTTTTTTTACATCAACACACTCCTTGTATGCTGTAGTTAGGAATTACTTCAGAATACGATAAACCAACACTGTACTGTACACTTCACTTCAAACCACTGACAAACTGTTTTACTTCAAACCACTGTTAAAACTGTTGGACTGTTATTATGTGAGAACAAACAGCAGAAGTTAGTCCTACACCTGTACAGTTTATGCAATTACATCCTACTGCAGCAGTATCCTTTAGGTTGTAACATTAAAGTCAAACAGAGTTGCTCCTGCAGGTAAGAGGCACAGAGGTGCGGGACACCTCCATGTGCACGGTGGACATGGGAAAATGCTCACACTCCTCTTCGAGTGGCCTGCAGCGGCAGTGCAGGAGCACCTCTCTCACCTCCTGCCGAAAGTTGGAATTGAGGAAGCCGTAGATAATGGGGTTGATGCAGGTGGAGGACATGGCCAGCAGGTGGCAGAGGGAGAACAGCAGGTTGTGGTGGCAGATGGGAAGAGCGTCCTGGTTCCAGTCAGACACCACGTTGAAGGTGGTGAGAGGCAGCCAGCAAAGAGCAAAGGCTGTAATGAGGGCAACCAGCATGATGTTGATCCGGCGGCTGTGGGTCATACGCTGGCTCTCTGGGGTCCTGGTGCGGTCCAGCATGTCTTTGCGGTGGCGAAGACGCATAAAAACTCGAACATAACAGAGCAGGACCAACAATAGTGGACCACAGTACTGGAAAAGCATTAGCCATGTGGTGTAAGCGAGCCTGTGCTGCGGGGATGGCCAGTGCTCCAGACAGGCTTCCATATGTGGAGAGGCAGGGATGTAAGAAAAGAGGGAGCGGTATGAATTTGGAAGCACAGATGAGTTTTTGTACATGTAGGAAACAGGTTGAGATGGAGATGCATTGTGATAAGCCTGAGGAGAGGCTTGGTGATGGAGCGGAGACTGGGACAGGACTGGCATTACATTGGCATAGGGCTCATTTGTGAGGAGCTGAAAGGCCAAAAAAGGTGAGGAGGTGAAGCAGGCCAGAATCCAAATGAGAACAAGCGCAATGTAGGCCTGAGGAACGCTTGGTTTCCACCCAGAGGGGTTAATGATGAGCTGATGTCTTTCCAGGGCGATGAACACCAGAGACAATACAGACACAGTCACAGACACACACTGGATGAACGGCACTAGCCGGCATAACAGGGACCCAAAAACCCAATGGTCCATCAGTGTGTATATGACAGTGAAGGGGAGGCAGAAAACACACACCAGAATGTCAGAGAATGAGAGGTTGCAGATGAAAATGCTGGTGACGTTGACTTTTTCTCTGCGACGGGTGATGATGCAGATGAGGCCAATGTTACCCAGCAGCCCCAGCACCATTGTAATGCTGTACCACACAACTAGACAAGCTGTGAGGACAGGAGACATTGTGCACTGGTCATAATGCCTGAGAACAGCAAGGTCTGAGAGGAGCTGGGTCTCATTGCCCAGCCACTCCTGCACAGACTCATGACTGGTAAGTCTCTCCTCCTCCCATGGCGGAGAATGTGGAGAGGTGGAGCTGTCGAAGGACAGAGGCAGAGCTGTCATTGAAGGAGAAGACTGGCTCGTGTTGCCACTGAAGGACATCTCAACAGGACTTGAGTGTCACCAGCCCCCAGGATCAAACTGTCCATCCCCAGCCCATGGTCTGAGATGAAGAGAGAGAAAGCACAGAGGGAGACAGAAGTGTTTATTCCCAAGAAATGTGTTATTGTGTGTGTGTGTGTGTGTGTGTGTGTGTGTGTGTGTGTGTGTGTGTGTGTGTGTGTGTGTGTGTGTGTGTGTGTGTGTGTGTGTGTGTGTGTGTGTGNNNNGTGTGTGTGTGTGTGTGTGTGTGTGTGTGTGTGTGTGTGTGTGTGTGTGTGTGTGTGTGTGTGTGTGTGTGTGTGTGTGTGTGTGTGTGTGTACGTGCATGTGTGCATCATACTCCTGCGTGGGTATCAATAGGTTGTTGGTCCTTTTGAAGTGGAGCTGATTTGCTCTGTGTTCTATTGTTTCCTTCCACCTGCCCAGGGACTGCAGATGGAAATGAGTTGCTCTTGTGGCTGATGAGGAATAAAAGGTAGGAGAGATGCTGTGTGTGAGGACTTTTTTCTATTTAAGTCACACTGAGATTATGTTCAAGACAGCATTGTCATTAAAACATGCCCTTATGTTCTATTTTCAGCCATGCTAATGGTGTGGCTCATGTTTTGACTATGTCAGTCAGTCGGTTGGTCCATCATTTTGGTTCAGACTGATATAGCTCAACAACTATTGGATGGATTACCATGAAATGTTGACATCCTTGACAATCATGGTTCCCAGAGGAAGAATCCTACTGACTTTGGAGATCCCCTGACTTCTCATTTGGTACCATCATGCAGTCAAAATATTAATTATATTTTAGTTGATTAGCCAGAAAATACATTCGTTTTGATAAGAACATTACACACGTAATGAGATAGATAATGGGACGCTCTTTTTCTGATTGAGGGAATGAATGTAAGGCACTAAAGGTATTTTTTTTGCTATAGTTTCAGCATTTTGCACTAAGCAATACTGCAGTTACACAGAGTAGTTTCAGTTCTCGGTCTTAACAATCACCATTTTTCTCTTCTTTTTTACTCATGTTAGAGCTCAGACTTGTCAGTTCTCCTCCCTCAAATGAATGTTCCAGTCAGGTTTCAAGCCTGAACATAATAGCTTAATGACAATTAAATTACTTTACATACATTTGACTTCTATTTTTCAAATCCACAACAAATGATGTAGTACATTGAAGTGAAAGGGCATGACATTGTCAGAATCCTAAAAATGGAGTCTTGCTCTCTCCCCTGAAACCTCTGCCATGTGCTGTGAAAACCAGCATGGCAAAGAAAATGAGCCTGTCATTTTCCATTAATGACACATGTACTTTAGCTATCAGTCACTTCACACTGCATCATTACTAACCTACTCTGTCAGTGTGTTGCGTGAGCTGCAGGCAGGGTGGCGCAGCATTGATCATCCTTTGTTCAGGGAGGAAAGACAAGTGTAATGTCACCAGTAACCACATGTAAGAAACAGCTGTAACAGAGCGGAGGAACCATAAACACCAGCAGGTAAAAAAAAGGGACAAAATGTCCCATTAATAGGAAAATTTGGTCCTGTCGTGACAATGGTGTCATACTGTAGGATGCACATCCAGCAAACAGTCATTGTGATTGATCCCCTAAAAAGCAAAAATAAGGGGCACTGTGCCCTGGCACTGCTCTGTCCATCATATTCTTCGTCTGCCTCAGTTAAGTGTCCTCCATTTCTGAGAAAATGCTGGTCTCTTACAGGGAAAATGAGAGATTGGCTGGAAGTCATTTTTCTTGGACCAGACTCACCTTGAAGATTCTCTTTTGTGTTCTTTTGAGAGCAGTGCTATACAACAATTGATGTCCATTCACAAACCTTCACCGGTGTCATCTGTGTTTCAGTTAAAGGTCCTCTGCAGCAACTTTAGATAAAACATTTTGTTGCATTGCATGACAATTTCACATAATCTCTGTCAGCCAAAGATTCTCTGAGGCAGGTACATTAAGCTGTTTTTTAATGACTGCACCATTGCATTTCAATCAAGTTTCCTTGTGATTCATCGTGAAATATGTTTTATGTTTGGAAAGTTCATGAGTTCTACTAAAATATAAAGGTTGGTAGGTATGAGCAATCCTGGAGGGTGGGATTTTAAGTGTTTTTTAGCTTGTAATGAATTTGATAATTATGGTCACATCAACGCTTGACAGAGAAACAAAGAGCAGACGAAAGAAGTTCTGCCTCCAAATCCCCTCTGTGCAGGCACTGATTCATATCTAATCACATAAAATGTGTATCATAAAAGATGCTTACTATATTAATACGGTTGCTTGTTTACCTCTTATTACATTTTTCTAACTTAAATCCCCCATTTTCATTAAAGCTTTACACCAGACAACCAGTGAATACTATTCCTCTTACTGGAATCCATAGCTCTGAATTTATGTTGCACACAGCAAACAAACACCAAGACAGTATTTCCACATGCTCAGTCAATGGCACTATTCAGAAACAATTTTCTTCCCCCCTGCCTCCTGCATGTAGAGGCATAACAGGCAGCAGGCGCTTTGGTGTGCTCAACCTGAGATGATTATCCAGGCCTTATTTATTCTCTGCTGGGGGTGTCGTTGAGTGTTTGTGACACCTCACAACACATCATTACTGGAAATACCTTCATCACATGGGTTTTCTCCACACTTCCTCACAGTAAATTAATGCAAATCAGCAACATATTTTCCCACATTTTTCCTGCTTTTTCCACCCAGTTTTCCAGCTGAAATTGAATGTGTATTTCAGACCTGTCTTCTGTACACTGCTATTGTTTGAATGCATTATTCAGGAACGTTTGCAATGGACCAACAGTACACCTGCAAATCTATGAAGCTGCAAGCTGACAGTGGAGAAACAACACAGCGTGCATTTTTGGACTGATTACTAAAAAAACTCTCTGATTTTTCTTGACAAAGACCATTGTATATAATAGATCATTATTGTAAATTGTAATAATTGTAAATAAAACAAAAAGCACTCACATGCAGGTGGGTTGGCTGAGTGCAGTGTCCCTGTGATGCCGAGATGAGAGAGAAAACGATGCTCCGAACAGGTGCGAATCCACAGAGACGAGAGTTGGAGAAGGAGCTGAACATCAGATCAACCCAAATGTGTCTGTGCAGCAACAGCCTCCGTAATATTTGGCTGTTTGAGCCCTTCGGGTGCCAGGGACCCTCTGAGCACTGAGCTCTGCTGTCACACAGTGGTGCATTTATTCAATTACATCCTTAAAATGGCACCTGCTGTTAGAGCTGTTACAGAGACATAGAGCAGGCAAGAAGAAAGCAAATGTGGAGCAGGTTTGCATTTTTGTTGTCAGTTGAATTTAAAACATAAAAATGCAAAACAAAGAGGAAGGTTGTTTAGTCTCTTTTTGGGGTACTTTTCTGTATGTCCACACTACAGACAAATTGATAAGATGTGAGACATAAAAAAGAGCAATTGGCAGCTTGGACTTCAGTCGTCCCTTACGAGCAGAGATTGGTTGTAAAGGTGCACTTTCCACATTACCCCCACCACAATCAACTAGTAGATCATCCAAAATGTCAGTTTAGGTGCTTTAGGTCAAGCAGACCAAGCCCTCCATCCTACAAGAGCACGCCATGCAGTGACTCACCCATTCAGACCCCAAATCATGCTGCTTTCCATCCTCATCCACACATTCTGCAGGTAGAGACATAAAACACAGTTCAGAGGAGCTATTGACTCTTTTATCAAGCTCTGCTAAATTTGTGGTATTGACTGAGTGTAAGTGTGTATCAGTGTGTGCATAGGTGTGGTTTTAAGTCATTTGGCAGGTGTTCAGTAAACACACCAGCTGGATGATGAATTCCAATGAAACTTTGCGACAGATGGAGAAGAACTGTAATGCTGATTTGTCCAACCTCTGTCACACATAGCAGATAACAGTTTCCACTGCATCAGATCTGTGGCTGATATTGTACCTCATCCAGCTATAATCCTGTTGACTCACCTTTTGGAGGGTTTTTCAAATCTTTGATCTCTAATTCCTGGAAGAAGCAGCCAGAGTGGCACAAGCCAACCAGTCCCATCAGACAAACAAACACATGGAGAGAGGCCTTGAAGAGTAAATAAAAGACATCTGTAAGCTTGGTGCAAGTTTTATAGTCTCTGCTGCGTATCCATGCACTTCTCCTGAATCAGCTTAATCCAAAACATCATTTTAACAACTCCTAAACTAAAGGACAACAGCAACAAACAACAGCAATCATATTATGTGACAGAGACTAAAAATCCCCCAAAGAAAGAAAACCTGTTTTACTCCAAGTGTCAGCAGGTTTCAGCATTGGAGCTTTTTGCATGTATATTTAGGTGATTTGTCATCATTCCAAAGGACTCAGTATTAAAGAAAACAGCACTTTTATATACAACTTTCAATGCAAAATACATTTTATCTGCACCATACTGCATATGAAAATAAGACATTAAAACACAGACATAGAACTGTAGAAAGGATTTACAGTTTACATTAAGCAAGACAGCTTGATCAGTCCATCCTATACCATTTAAAAGTATTTGCACCTTACCTGCAGTATTAACATTTGTGTAATAATTTTAACGTGAAGGAATCATCATTTGCCACTCTTATTATTTATTAATGTACCACTTTAATATTTTTGGCTTATTTGCCGATTCACCTTTTACTACCACCAAAAACTCTAACTAATAATAAAGTTATTAATAATAATATAACAAATGGTGCATTTGGCCTAACACTGAATCGTTGACCTGGTCAACACAAAGCTGATGTCAGGGCATATCCACTTGTGACAGATATCATTAGTTCTTAGTATGAACTCACAAGAAATTAGAATTTGCAATAATATTTTTAATCCACTTTATTCAACAAATGCAAAAAGAAACACATTAGTGAAAAAGCAGCCAAGGAAAGTCTGAAATATAAAAACTGTTCTCCTTATCTGTAAACATTTACTGCTGAGATAAATTAATTGCATTGCAAATAAAGCCACAAATCGTAAACAATTATTAAAAAGATATCGTTTGGATCAACCATGACATAGTAAACAATGTACTTTGAAACTCTGTCATCCAGCTGTTTCTCAACAGCTGTAATGACAATAAGTCTGTGCAAGAGAGGAAAACTGTGGACAATAAAGCTTCAAAAAAATCCAGCTCCATACATTTCTATGCTCATTACATCATGAACAATCTGTAAAAAATAGAAAACCAAAACACAGTATCAAATTAATTAACTGATTGGCAGAAATGAACATTGCAATAAATGTTCCGCATTTGGTTGAGTTTAACTGTCAATGTGAGAAACTGCACAATCCCGATGGTGCCATTATTGAATACAACAAAGCCGCAGGGTTCACTTTATTAAGTGTAATTGAAAAAAATAAAAAAGGGACTGAAACAAAGCTCTTTCAGTGGAGAACAGGAAGCGGTTTTCTCATTGCACATCAAAAGCAACAACTGCTCGTTTGGTAGTCGCTACCAAACAGGTGTCAAATCTGTTTGAAGCAAACCAGCATGTGAACTGTCACCGAGTATCAACCTGCCATCACATTAAATGCTGAGAGAGACTAATAACCAACAGACCACTACAATAACATTAGTGAGCCTTAAACATCCCCAAAGTGGAACATGAATGCAGAAAGTGATGAAAGGCAAAAAAATCTCCATGAAAATGATCTGCACCTGCAGCTTTTATGCCCCACAATAAACCACATCTCTTTCTTTGACTTGGCAGTAACATTTTGGAAAACATACTTCTCCACTTTCTTGTGTTGGAAGTTGGATGAGAAGATCCGAGACCTTTCCCATGTTTGTATGCTAAATATGGCACGACTGGCAGCAGCGGGTTAGCTTAGCATAAAGGCTGAAAACAATGGGCTTTAAGAGCTTAAAGGTGTTGGTACGAACAGAACCAGGCTAACTGTTTCCTTTGTAACTGGCCTTTATGCCAAGCTAAGCTACCCAGCTGCTGGCTTTAGCTTCATATTTAAACAGACAGAAATGCAAGTGGTGTTAATCTTCTCACCTTACTTTCCGATACTTGCCAAAAAGTCAAACTATTCCTTTAAACATATGATCAATTGACAAAATAAAGAGAATCCATTTGTACAAGTGAGAGGAAACAATTGTCACATAATAAACTTAAAACCATCCAAAGATGAGGAGCAGCATCTCAAGCAAAAAGTCTACACACACTGCACCCGCTGATCTTTGGAAGAACACTCTAGCCAATCAGAGTTTTCATGAAGGCAGGTTTGTTGAATGGCCAGTGATACTGGTTGGGGACAGGTCCGTTCACATTGCATTCAAAGAAGGAGAACATGGGGAACCAAATGCGCGCCCTTCGACTGTGCTGGTAGGCGCGCGTGTTGGCCAACGTGTGGTAGTAGAGGAAGAGGCGGGTGGTGATGTAGAAGGCGATGAACACGTCGATGGAGTAATGCTCGTGAGCCGCCAGAATGAAGAAAATCCCAAACAGGTTTAACACCCAGGAGATGGTGTGAATCAGATTCCAGGTTCGTGGAGTGTCTGCAATTGAACGGGATAATTAAAGGACCCGATGATAGTGGATATTTTTGATACTGTCACAAAATCCCATGAAAAAACCAAAACCAACAGTGAACTGATCCTCCTAGCCAAAGCCTGATTTAGCATATAGCATGTTGTAGCTGATGGTTTCACCACTTGATGTCACTGTTATTTTGCACTTGCTGCAGATTAAAACTGTATTGTGATCACTTAATCATAACGCTTCGTCCTAGTTTTCATACATTTTTGTTGCAAAAAGATGATGCAACCAAATATCGACACACCTTTAGTATGTAACCAGCTTCAATGTCTTGTTTAGTGTGAACTTTGCACCCTAACTTACGAGAGACCATGCATACTGCTGGTGAAACAGGCCACTGAATGTGTATTAGCTTGCAGCTGAAAGTAGTTCCCAACAAAGGCAGAATTTATTCCTGCTTAAGCAGCGTTTGCTACATACAACAGTGCCCAGTGTATTCAATGTCTAACTCCACTGTTATCAAAAAAAAACTATTAATAACACATCAGTGAGCCACATTGTTGCACTGGGTGACATGTCCCTCCATTATGACAAATAACATTTACATGCTACTGTTAAATACTCCTTAGTACACTAAGTTGCATACATTTCTGACCAATAGGAACCAGCAGGCTAGAGATTGAGAGCCACAGACAGGGCAGGGAAGTCAGTATAGAGAGATGGATGGGCAGAATGTTGGTTTTGACCTTTTCATGGGATTTGTTGACAGTATGAAAAATAATGAATAAGCTTATTCCTTTAACAAAGGTCACACAATCTCTGAAGCCCTGCATTCTGTAGTTGAAGGCAAACTAAAGTATTAACACTCACATTCAGTCACGAAAAAGTTGAGCATTGTGATGACAACAGTGTGCCCACTGAACATGTAGTCTCCACACGTTTGAACGCCTGTCAGAGTCATCCCAAATCCACTCCAGATAGCTAGCGCCCTCTGTATCTTTCCCAAGGTATCACCGTACGTCTGGGGAACAAAAGACACCAGCTTTCAGTCATGCTGTGAATCACAGCGGCAGCTGTTCATCTATTAACACAGTGGGAAGCTGAGCCAAGAATAAACTGTAACACTGCCAATAGCAACAACAGTTAGTGGCCACTTGAGATCTGACAACAGCAAACCGTATTTATTCTTCTCATAATCCCATGTGTGTTCCCCACCTTACTGGCACATTTCAGGTGCTGGCCAGGCACAGAGAGTGAGGTGACAAACATGGTGCAACAACGAAGCAAAAACACAGTTCCCATCAAAGAACACAGCCGTCTGAAGAGAATGGACCTGAAATAGAGACAAAAACATCACAAGCCATTCCTCACCAGGCACCTCACAACCTGCAGTCATTTAGATGAAGAACGAGTGCATCAGTGATAGGAATAGCGTGAACTGTGGACTACCTGTGTTTGTGAAGGAGCAGTATCAACAGAAACATGTAACACAGGATAACACCACAGGCTTCAGCCATTGCAAAAGCCCACGGGATTCTGGGAACACTGTCAGAGTACAAAAACATGTGTATCAGTGTGTAGATTAGACATGAGTGATAAGAGAGTGTGTACATGAACTGTGGAGTCTGGGGAGTTGCTCAACATGCACTGATAATGTACCTGTCCAGAAATATGTCAGGCAGCGGCGGGTACGTCCTCATGTCAGGGACACGCTCGTGTACGATGACCATGACAAAAGACGTGAATCCAAACACAAAAAAAACATACAAGGAACTGATGACCGTCTTCCAAACCTCTGGGTCCAATCTACCAGCCAAGTGCTGCCTACACCTCCCGTTGGAGTGTATGTGACACAGCACCGCTCCTGAACCGTTTCCAGATCTATCACCGCTCCTCAGCCGCAGCTCAGTCCCGTTACATGAGCGCTCACCTCCGTTAAGCCTCCTGTCGGCTCTGTCGCAGCTCCACTCGACCACTGTGGCGCCCCGTGAGAGCCCAGCAGGGAGACTGTCTGTAGACCGGAGACCCAGCTCCTCCAGCTGGGCCTGGTTCTGTCTCTGGAGCCGGCGGAGGGCAATGATCAGCCTCTTGATGTCTCCCAGCACAGTTAGGCCCAGCGGGGGCCCGCGCAGGTCCGCCTCAGTCAGAGCCAGGAGGCTGAGGCCGTCCAGGCGGTGCTGGGTGCACAGTAACTCCACATACTCCCCGAAACCTTCATCCTGCAGCCACTGGGCCACCTGCTTACAGCTCCAGGCACTCACACTGTCCTCTGACAGTGCCATTCCACTGCAGATACAGACATGCACAGCATTAAGTCACGGAGTGCCTGATAATTAACTTTTGATAACTGAGCACCATTTGTGTCTGCACTGTTTTCACCTCTTGATTTTGTCAGTGTCTTCGTCACTCTCCCAATTTGCATACTATTAATCACGACAGAACAAATGAGCTCAGCTCCCACTAACAATTACTTTACTTATCTATTGCTCTTCCATTTACTTTCTCAATCAACTCGTTGTTTGGTCTATTAAATGACAGACCTTTTACCAGAGTTCAGTGTGATGCCTTCAAATGTCTTGTTTTATTCAATCAACAGTCTGAAACCCAAAGACTCATTTTACATTGATAGAAGACAGAAAAACACAGAAATCCTCACAGGGATAATCCAATTTCTGGCATTTGTGTAAATGATTAATCTATTATTGACATAGTTGGCAAAAAATAAATGAATTAACAATTTTAGCTGTCTTTTAAAAATGTTCAGTGAGCTGCTTCCCTGATATCTAAAGGTAGAGTGTTACAGAGCTTTGGGGCGTAATGGACAAAGACTGCATCCCTGATTTTCTTTAAGCTGATGCTGGAAACCTCCAATAGACCAGCAGCAGATGATCGCAGTGTTCTTAAAGGCAAATAGTGAACAAAGGATTTAGCAATGTAGCTTAGTCCTAACCCATTAAGGGCTTTGTGTTCAAGGAGGACCTTAAAATCAATTCTGCACAGGAAGCCAGTGCAGAGCGCCTAAAACCGGACTAATGTGCTCTCTCCTCAACAGCCGAGTTAACAGCCGAGCTCAATTTTTTTAACAGCGAATAGACTAAATGATGAGTAGAATCATTAGCTGCAGTCCTCAATTATATGAAACAGAGAAAAGCAGCAAAATCTGACATTTTAGGAATGGAAAAAAATGCACTTTAGCTTAATAAATGACAAAAAATACTCAGAATTTATTTTAAAAAATGACTGAAATACAGTCATCAATACGTCCTATGGCAGAAATGTTGCATTCTGACTGATCAGGACATCAGTCGGTGTACTGTAGAGGTAATCTGCTTGTTTGTGCTCTTATTTGCTGAGTAGCCTGCACTACACACTGCAGGCTACTCAGTGCTATTACATCTGTGTTCAGATCTATGACTGTGCACTAGATCAGCAGCTGACAGTGTATGTCTGCTCTCACACCATGCACTGATCCACATAGAGCGAGCTCGTGTGTTATGTGTCAAACCACAACAAGAATTCAACCTAACTGAGTGTGACCATCCTCTCTGTTCCATAGGTGTCATTTCATACGGAAAAACAGGGAGTCACTGACCATCCAGGCTTTACACAAACAAGCAGAGTAAGTCGGTTCCTCGTCCGCAGATGGAGTCGGGACCAGATGAAACGCTGACTCTCTGCTCTGTGCTTTTCTTGGGTTTATCCTTTGGCCTCTGATAAGCTCGGCACAGCGCTGCTCGCCCCGTGCTCTCTACTGCTCCAAAGGTCTGCAAGGCTCAAACAGCACTGACTGTACTCCTGTTCACTGCTCAATGTGAGCGAAACATGCTGATTGGGCAGCAGATACAGCTTATAATGACCGTAGTAAGCAGCCTGCAGTTTCCAGTAACGCATTAGATAGCACTAAGGCTTTTTATTAGACCTATTACTATGATGAAATAGAAAAGTACAAATTTGAAGTACTTCACTTGAGTATTTCCATTTTATGCAACTTTAAATGTGACTCCATTATATCTCAGAAGCTAATATTGTCCTTTTTACTCCACTACATTTGTCTGACAGCTTAAGTTACTTTTCAGGTTACAATGTTTTATAGCCCTCCTGTCCAGTGAAAACCATGCACCTCCAAATTTGTTGATTTTGAAACATTTCTGATAAACTGAAGGATGCAGTTTTCCTTTATTACTCGAGGAAGTTCTGCTTCTTCAGCTAAATAAACTATTAAAAACTTCCTCTTGGATTAGCAGGAAAATGCGTCGTCACAAAGCTGAAAACAGGGTTTTTCTGAGCTCATGACAAGCTGACTTTTTACAGATACGTGGTCCTGACTGGACGGTGACTCTACAAACAGATGACGGTCTCATGGAGTATGGCACAATATTCAAAGTAGCTAAATTAAACTGAACTTCATCTACATCTACATCTAGAGCAGTAAAATGCAACATACACTTTACTGCACAGTGAGTACTTTTACTTTCCATACTTCAAGCATATGTTGCTTATAATACTCACATATTTTTACTAAAGTAAGGTTTTGCAGAACTTTTACTTGTAGTGGAGTACTTTCACAGTGTGGTATTAGTAGGATCTGAATACTTCATCCACCTCTGGTCTAATGTCCTGACTGTTGAGTTGAGCTAATCGCAAACAGTCACACCTAACATGACATCACAGTATCAACACTAGCAAACTATTTAAGAAACAGCAGGAAATTAGATCGAAGCTGAGGCTGCTGATGAACGATCATCACACCAACTAAAGCTGGCCGGCAGTGGAGGATCCATACAGAGCAGTAACAGCTAATCAGCTCATCAGTATTAAACATGTGCATGTCCGAAGTCTAAAGTAACTCACCTGTGTGGCCGCTGCTGCTCCCCTCACACAGAAATCAGCTATATTTAATCAGCCTCTACATTTTACTGGCAACATCGTGCAGCTTCTCTGGCTGAGGCTTTACTTAGGGATTCATAAGAGCCATGTCAGCTTGTTTGGCTGGCTTACAGTGAGTCACAGTGAGCAGTGACACACAGCTGTGACAGAGAAAGCCCTTCAGTGTGTGTGTGTGTGTGTGTGTGACACACACACACACACACACACACACACACACACACAGCTTGACAAAGGGCTCATAGTCTGTTCACCACAGGGTCACAATGCAGCGACACACTGCTTCATTCCAGCATGAGATCAGTTTTGAGAGATTAAAATCACATTTCTATCATTACGTGGAAAAGTTCAAACATTGTTGTCTTCACGCAGTCAAAAAAAAAGAAGAAGAGTGGATGTTCAGATGAGGACAAACTAAGTAGCAGAAAGTAGTTTAAGTCGTTTCAAAGTGACTTTTAAAGCGAATATCAAACAGGAGTTTCCTCTCTTACCAGAAATCCTCTGTCACTGCGCCGTCAGAGGGTGTGGGTGAGCCGCCTGCGTGCGTCTCAACTCGCAGCACTTTTTCACGGCCAACATGCTTCCGACAACTAGGCAACAGCAAACAGGAAGAGGCAAGAATAAACAACACCTGAAAGAGAAGCCGGTGGCCCCGTGCAGTGCTGCTGCTTTAAGCACACTGACATCTGCTGGCCGCATTCAGGAACTGCACTAGGATCTGTTTACAGGTTTCTCCACAAGCATATAGAAAAAGTGGATTTATTTATTAATTTCACGTTATTTAGTTTTATTTTTTGGATGGACTGTTTGAATTTGCGCTCTTTTTAAAAACAGTAATGTAATTGTAAATACATTTCCATGAGTGACAGTTTGGCTGAGAGTATGACTGTGCCAAACTGCACCATCTGTCTCTGACAGTCAGAGGCTGAGTGATGCAGCAGTCACAGCAAAGGCAACAGAGAGCGACCAGATTTAGTTTGAGCGAACTAACGCCGTCTAAAACTTAGAGATGGCCGACAGGAAACCAGCCCCAGGTGTTGCCTCTGAGGTGAGATGTGGTCCACGAGACTCTGAGCAGAGAAACGTCACCGACACACAAGAGGAGCAAACGTGCACATGTGCGACCGAGGATCCAAACAGGATGTGGGAGATACCGTCTCTCCAGGAGCTGGAGGAGGTTTTACATTCAGCTCCACGCTCATGTCGCCATGGAGATGAAGTGTGGCCCAACCTGTATCTAGGAGACATGTGAGTATCCTGCACCTTGTTTGAGTTCAGGTATGTGTGTCTAAATTGTTGAAAGAA
Organism: Chaetodon trifasciatus; assembly: GCA_037975065.1. NCBI lineage: Eukaryota > Metazoa > Chordata > Actinopteri > Chaetodontiformes > Chaetodontidae > Chaetodon > Chaetodon trifasciatus. The sequence continues at coordinate 4,694,081 of JBBMOE010000013.1, read as the reverse complement.
TTAATAAAATTTGGTATTTGTCTCAGGTTTATGTCTCATGACAAGCTCGGCCTCTGGCAGCTGGGCATCACTCATGTTCTGAATGCATCTCATGGAAAGCTGTGCTGTAAGGGCAGTGATGACTTTTATGGAACCACAGTGAAATACTATGGAGTCCCGGCCAACGACCTGCCAACATTTGACCTTTCACCTTTTTTCTACCCTGCTGCTGAGTTCATTCACCAGGCTTTGACATCAGGAGGTACTGTAAGCTGCCACACACCTCTCTACAGGTGACTCTACATAGAAACACTCTGTGTTGTCTGTGTTTTCCAGGAAAGGTGTTTGTGCACTGTGCTGTGGGTGTAAGTCGCTCAGCTGCGTTGGTCCTTGCCTACCTCATGATTTATCATCACCTCAGCCTCCTGTCCTCTGCACGCTGTGTGCAACAAAAACGCTGGATTTTCCCAAACAGAGGCTTCCTGCGACAGCTTATAGACCTGGACCGAAAACTGCAGGCCGAAAGGTCAAATGAAGCAAAATGAACAAAATAAACCATGGAATTGTCCTCCCCTGGTCAGCAGAAGTCAATGTGCTCATTTAGACCAACACCATGCAAGACTGTCTCCATTTGTACCATTTCTGTATGCATGCACTAAACAGTTCATCTGTGTCCCACCCTCCCCTCCCTTGCCCTCTCCTGATGTGACCTCAGTGGTGACATAGAAAGTCCCTGTCTCCCCCACCCCCACCCTGGACCACTGGCATCAGTGAACAGAGCAATCAATAAAACAGCAATGTTAAATAACTCTACATCCAGTCAGAGAGTCCTCACTGAACACACAGAGCTAATTTTGGAGCCAAGCGGCATTCAAACAGCCACCTGCTTGTGTCCCTCACTGAGCTGTAGACTCTGGCAGTGACGGGAAAGTGGACACAGGCATCAGGAGCAGTTTTTGGGGTCTGCTGGAGGAGCACTCTCTGTCCAGGCAGAATGTCAGGGAGCAACCAGCCACAGGACCTAGCGCTCATTAAAGAGCTAGAGCTCATCTTGGATGCCTGCACACTGGAGCTGACACCAGTGGATGAAATCTGGCCGAACCTGTTCATAGGAAATGTGTGAGTGCCTTGTGTTTGTTGAGACTGTTGCAGGAAACCTTCATGAGCTCTGCAAGAGAGAACTGATCAGTTTTATTAGCCTGCAGTCCCTGTGTGTCATCTTAATATCAATCCATGATGCTGTCTCGGATGTTTCCTCTTTATTCCTGGTGTGCATGTCTTTTTTGTGTGTTTCCAGGGCCGTAGCACAGAATAGAAAGATGTTACATAAGCTTGGCATCACTCATGTCCTGAATGCAGCGCACTCCAAGCAGGGCAGCATCGGGGACCAGAGCTTTTACGGGAGCACCTGCATTTACTTTGGCATCCCAGCAGAGGATTCAGACCGCTTTGACCTCAGTCAGTACTTCAAACCTGCAGCTGACTTCATACACAAAGCCCTGAAGACCAAAGATGGTACAGAATGTGAATGTGACACCTCCTGTCCCATTAAAATGCTTATAGTTCTGTACATTTCTTCTATTTTCTTTCACATTCTCCATCCTGCTTTACAGGAAAAGTGCTGGTGCATTGCATCATGGGCATCAGTCGATCATCCACTTTGGTCCTGGCGTACTTGATGCTGCGGCAGCGCCTCTCTCTGAGAGATGCTCTGAGGCGCGTCATGCAAAAACGACCCATTTACCCCAACCAGAATTTCCTGTCACTCCTCATCAAGCTGGATGAACAGCTGACACTCAAGCGGAGGTTGTGTCCTCTTCTCTGACACCTCCTTCAACACATTAGCCATTAGTCTCTCCAAGACCTCCATCTCTTTCCATGTGTTTCCATGTCACACTCCACCGTAATCAGTATGGACATTATCTGTAAATAATGATTTGCTGTCAGAATGTGTATGATGCTGTTAGAGGTTTGAGCTTGATGGTGGTTATTTCTCAGGTTGTCTACTTTTTAACTTCTGTGTGATCACGTGTTGTGAAATGTAAATATTGAATTACACTGTCATATTGAGGTTTGTTTTTCATATTCAAACTGCATTCAAACATTACCTGTCAGTGTCCACAAGCTTTGTAAATGCAGCGTTATGTGTCATTGTGCATGTGCATTAAAGACATTTTATTTATATTTTATGACATTTTATCTCATTGAAATATTTTGGCTGGCTGGATGGACATAAAATGAGTGTTGTGTATTATGCACATTATGCATTTAAACAACATCTAACTTTGATAATAAGGTACCTTGTTATTCTTCCAGTCATCCATTTTTCTTTTTGTTACAGCATGCAGTGAGCACAACCTACATGTTTGATTTATGGAAAAGCTGAAGGCAACACTGGTTAATGTTATTCACAGCCTCGATCACATTTCTTAAAGGAGCAGAGCAGCAGGCGCCTGGGTAGAGACACATACAGTACAGCAGTGTATTACATAACACTCTGCGGTCATGGAAACTGAGCTAATGTTAAAGTTCACAGGACAATGCCACATTGTTGTCCATAAGAATAACATTTCAGGCATGTAGTCAGAGTGGATTAAATGTGTTTTTAAGTGCCCGAACTGCAGATAAATGCATGTTGCAGGATGTTTTTTGAGTGTATGATTACAGAGTTATAAAAGGAAACAGGCCACAGCTACATGTGGGTCTGAGTGTTTATAGACAAATAAGAGTGAGCGCGGTAGCAGAAGAGTTTCCACTGACTCGAATGGAGGTAAGTTCATATGATTCAGCAAAAACTGGTCAGTCTGGGGATTTGTTAGGTTTTATTTGCTCTTTCTGTCATCTCTGGCTTTGCCACTCAAGATGAATATATGCATTATATTTCTCAGAAAAGGACATTGTGAGAATATTGTAAAGAAATCTTTGTAAGCAATTTAACATCTACAGAACATGTATAGGTGAGCAGCTAGTACTCTTCTTCTACTCTACTAAATATTGTACTTTTTACTTCAATACAAATGTGGGTAATAATAACAACATATTGATATAGTGTATGGAAGTATAACAGTCACAGGGGACATTTTTCTGTGTTGAGTACTTTTAATTCTAGTACATTTTCCTGATTATACTTGCAGAATTTGACTCTGTTTACTCAGCCAAATTGTGGGGACTCGCCTTCCTTATGGGGACAAGACAAGCCCACAACATAAATCACTAAATCACTAAATTTTAGTGTGAAGATGTGGATTAAGGTCAGGGTAATGGTTGGGATTAGGCAAGGAGTGGCTAGGGTGAGTCTCTAGGAATGGAATGATAATCTATGTAATGTCTCCAAAAATTATGGAAACATGACATGACTGTGTGTGTGTGTGTGTGTGTGTGTGTGTGTGTGTGTGTGTGTGTGTCAGTATGTCTCTTAGGGATCCACCATATGACCCCCCTTCTGTCTCAGAGCTGCAGGAGTTCCTGCTGGCCGACAGGAGACCAACTGGACACCTCAATCAAGTCTGGCCTAACCTTTACATAGGCAACGAGTAGGTTCACACACAATAACATGCACACACACATCTATACACAAATAACATCCTTCACTCATACAGATATGAATGTGTGATTGTGTTTCAGGGTGGCGGCTCGTGACAAGGGCACTCTCCACAGTCTGGGCATAACTCACATTGTAAATGCTGCTCATGGACGTCCAAACCCCGGGCCTGGAGTCTGCTTCTACGTCAACACTGGCCCACGTTTCTACAGAGACATGACAGTGGATTATTATGGGGTGGAGGCTGATGATGCAATAGAATTCATCCTTAGTCCTTTCTTTTATCCAACAGCACGATACATCAGAGCTGCACTGGCCATGGGAGGCAAGTCAGTCACACTTAGATGTTATGGCAGAGCTGCTGTTTTGGATTGTACTGGATTGTACAGGTGTGCCTGATACAGTAAATATTTCACTGATGCTGAAGGTAACAGCAAATATCCCTGTCCCAGGACGGGTGTTTGTCCACTGTCTGATGGGTGTGAGCCGCTCTGCAACACTGGTGCTGGCCTTTCTGATGATTGTGGAGGGCCTGAGGCTGCAGGAGGCGGTGGCTGCCATCAGGCCGCACAGAGACATCTGCCCCAACCCAGGCTTCCTGCAGCAGCTCCGCAGCCTCGACATGAGCCTGGAGAGGGAGAGGAGGAGGCGACGACAGGCCCAAACACTGTAAAGACACACACAGAGCCAGAAATATCAACATATGCACATACACATACGCACACACACACACACACACACACACACACACACACACACACATGTTTATCACTGCAGAGGTCAGTCAGCCCAGGAGGAGGAAACACCATCTGTGACAGAGCTGAGGCAAATTCTGTGGACAAACAGGAAGCCAGTGGCAGCTGTCAACCAAGTCTGGCCCAACCTGTACATCGGAGATGAGTGAGTACAAAAATCACCATGGTAGCTCACCTGTTCAGTGCATGTACTAAAGTCTGGTTTGAGTCCAGCCTTTAGCTGCATGTCATGCCCCCTTTTCTGTCTCTCTTCAGCTGTCACTATACAATAAAGGAACCCCCCCCCCCCCCCCACTCATGCATGTGATATGGTCTGCAGGTCTGTGGCGAGAGATAAAGTCACACTCTCATCTCTGGGCGTGACTCACATACTGAATGCTGCAGCAGGTCGACACCGGATCAACACAGGTCAGCAGTTCTACAGTGACCTTGATGTGAAATACCTCGGTATTGAAGCTGCAGACCATCCAGAGTTTAACCTCGGACCTTTCTTCAACTCTGCTGCACAGTTCATAGACAGTGCTGTGAAGAAAAACGGTCAGTGACAGCAGAATTAATTCTGTAAACATAATGCATCAGAATTACACAAACAAATGTCAAATATGAATCAAAGATGAGCTAATTAAATAAACTAATCGATGCATCCTCCAGGGAAGGTGTTTGTGCATTGTGCCATGGGGGTCAGTCGCTCTGGAGCCCTGGTTCTGGCTTATCTGATGATCTGTCAGGGCCTGTCGTTAGCGGAGGCCATTATCGCTGTGCGCCTGAATCGAGACATTGGACCCAACTCTGGATTTCTGGAGCAGCTAAGGCAGCTGGACCTGAGCCTCAGTCCACAGAGCAGACAGGACCACAATGACTCATGATGACAATGAACAGACTTTAATCTGAGTGAGGCACCTGTTGAATCCACACTTTCTGTAACAGAATTAAATCTGAGAAATAGAAATGTCATCTGTGTGTCTCATAGACGCTTTAAGTTTTACGTGTCCAGAAATAACTCCGCACTGAAGAATGCTGACTAATCCCACACCTGCCCACACATTACTGACGTTCTTATATGACAATACTGCAACATGCCGCTCGCCACTCTTACTAAACTTCTCTGGCATCGTTTCCCATGATTCATTGTGTTTCCTTACCATAAAGGCTAAAGGAAAGCAATCACTGTCACATTAGAGGACTCAGATCACATATCACATGTGAGAAAGCGTGTGTGTGTGTGTGTGTGTGTGTGTGTGTGTGTGTGTGTGTGATGAGGTCAGGTGTTGTGGCCCAGCTGCCTAAAAATATCACCTTAAACACAGAGCCTGACAGAGCAGTTGCAGTTACCATTCCAGATCTGTCTTTCAGCCTTTATGCTTACTGTGGAGGGAGGTCTCTGTGGAAACACACACACACACACACACGCACACACACACACACACACACACGCACACCCAAACACACACACTGAGGAGTAGTCGACGTGCTGTTCTGTGATCCTGCTCAAGAACGGATTTAACGCTTTAAACACAAAAGAGAGGTGAGTCATTTTTGTCTACAATCTTACTTTATTATTACTTTATTATGTCAATCAACCAGGAGAATAAACAGACATCAGCGTGTGGTCATGGTCACCTCCAGCTCATCATTGATCATCACAACACTATTTTAATGAGAGTGTGTTAAATATTGTTGCAGATTAATGAGCATGATGGTATTAGTTGATATAAATGAGCAATAAACTGAGAGATTAACAAAAGAAAATTTAAAAGGTGTCCATTGATAAACATCTCAAATTATAAATTCAGATTTATGAACATCAAAATAAAGAAAATTAATGAATACATTCATGTGTTTGTCTGCCTTGGTTGATACATTTCACAATACATTCCTTAAAATGTTAAATAAATTCTCAAATGTTTTCAAAAAGGGACTAAAAGGGATTATTTTGACAGTTTGTATGTTGTTTTATTAACTGATTCCCTGGCTCTGTACTATTTCATTCACTATTACTGTTTCAAATCTATTATTATTTAAAGGGTACTTTACTCTGCTGTACTCACTTTACTGACCTGTCAGTGAACAATAACTCTCTTACTTGAACTTGTGTGAGGTGGCTACAAGGAAATGACGCCTGATGCCATGGAGAGCTCTTGTTACATCCAACAGCTGATGTTGTGAAGTTTTGCCTCAAGAAAACCCAGAGCGCCACATGAATAATTGAATTTGAATTTACATGTGAAAGCAACTGGTAAATCAAAATTATTTCCTTATCTTTACTGTAAATTCAATTTTATTTTAATTGACTTTTTATTTATTTAAGTATAGATCCCAAAATAGATGAATCTATGCATAATTACTTAATTCATGAATTATTTTTTACGTTTAAATATGGGTGAAATGCATGAAATCCATTTCCATGCACTTGCACCCTACATCCTCCATATAGCTGGTATAGGTGGGTGCTGTACTGTAGCTGAGGGTTGCAATTAACAATCACATTAATTTTCAATTGATCTGGTTGTTGTTTTCTTGATTGATCTATGAAATATCAGAAAATAGTGAAAATAGCCCTTCATGAATTCTTAAAGCTTATGGTGACTTAAGGTGTCCTGTGTTGTCTGACTAAGAGTCCAGTGTGTGTGTGTGTGTGTGTGTGTGTGTGTGTGTGTGTGTGTGTGTGTGTTCTGGGCAGCACAGGTGAGCCATGTCCTCCTGTGTGGTGAAGTCCAAGAGCAGGAACCCATACACGGCGGTGCGGGTGGACCCAGACAGTGATTACATCACGCCCGGAACATTAGACCTGGAGCAGCTCTTCTGGACCGGCACCGGGGCTCAGTACGCACATGTGAACCAGGTCTGGCCCAGCATCTACATTGGGGATGAGTGAGTAAATGCACACACACAAAAAGCAAGTGTCAAAATTCATGATGGCAGCTTCATGTTGAGTCTGTGTTTTGCAGAAAAACAGCACTGGAGCGTCCCGGCCTGAGAGATCTAGGTATTACACATGTCCTTAATGCAGCAGAGGGAAAGTGGAATAATGTGCTGACTGGTGCTGATTACTACTGCGGCATGGACATCCAGTACTGTGGTGTCGAGGCTGATGACAAACCCACCTTCAACATCTCCCAGTACTTCTGCCCTGCAGCCCAGTTCATCCACGAGGCCCTCAGTCAGCCACAGAGTAAGTCCTGGAGGAAATCAAAATCTTTCTCTGGAGAGGATCCACTGTTGTGCTCCTAATGAATCCATCCATCTTTACTTCATCTGTGCTAGACAAGGTGCTGGTGCACTGCGTGATGGGTCGGAGCAGGTCAGCGACTCTGGTCTTGGCGTACATGATGATGAAACACAGCTTGTCTGTGGTGGATGCTATCGAGCATGTGCGCCAGCGCCGCTGCATCCTGCCCAATCATGGCTTCCTGAAACAGCTCAGAGCCCTGGACATCACGTTACAGGAGGAGAGGATGAGGCTAAGGAGAGAGATGCAAGACCAATAGTACACAATGGATAGATCATTTGCCTGTGTTTACTACTTTAACTGTTCTTTTTATCTCAGACATACAAAATGTTCTTTATGTTTCTTTAACAATTGTGCTTTGATTTTCACAACCATGACATGTCAGTCTAAAGGTCAAATCCTAGTGGTGTATTTTCTTTTTTTTTAATTTTATTTATTTATTTTATAAGTCATATATGCCAATGCTGGTACTGATCAGTATGTTGGATCAAATATGCAGATCCTTAAGTAAAAGCACTAATAGCCCACTTACTGTGTTAGAAGGAAACGGCCTGCACTGAAAATGTTACTTAAATAAAAGTATGTAACGTAATAAATATGGTTTGGAAAATCTACTGACAATATCTAAAGTAAAAGCACTCAATGCAGAAAAATGTCCCTGCCACCATTAGACTATTATATATTATATAACTTGGTTATTATTAATATATAAAAGCAGAATTTCACTGTTGTCGTTTGTGGAGATGGAGCTGCTCTCTCACTATTTTTGCAACGGACTGCATCTAATGATTATTTTAATGATGGACTTATCTGCTGATTATTTTCTGCATTAATTGAGATTCATTTGTAAAAATTCTGAAAATAGTGAGCCTTAATCTGTGCTGTAAGAATCTCATTTACAAAAAATGCTTTGAGGGAATAAAAAAGATCTAAAAATGTTATTAAATATTTAAAAAGAAAACAGAAAAATGAATAAGTAATACCATCAACCTTCAAACTTTTATTTGTGAATTTCAGTCATCACAGTCGTGCAGAGACGGGCAACTTGAGTGCTACTGAGACCAGGAACGACATGTCACATAAGGCTTCTTGGTGTACATGAAGATACAAAGAAACAGCCTATTGAACAGAGGGACAGCATCGTTTTAGTACCAACAGAAATACAAGTTTGGATTCATGGCATATGTTATTCAGAAAAACTGCACATACTTCTTGCCTGTTACCATGCAGATCTATTATCAGCGTTTTTTTTTTTTGGCATGCCCCTTCAGAGGCCAAAAGAGTTGATTCCTCCCACCCATAATTCTAATCAGTCACGAACAATGATTGAGGAAGCAACCAATCAAAAAAAGAAAAAAGAATCCACATTGAATTCTGGTGAAATAAAGGTCAGCACAATCGCATCAGCATCAACTTGCTTATTTTCCCCACATAAATCATATTCTGCTTTGTTTCTCTCCATATATTTCCCCTAATCATCCATGCCCCTCTCCCTCAGGTCCTGCAGTGGCTCTCTCATCCCTCAGTTTGACAGTTTGAGAAACACTGGTCTACATTAAGGTGAGTTATTCATTGCTGTGCAGACCACAGTATAACACAAACTCAGGGACAGATGGTTTGACCCTGTATATAAGAGGGGACTGAGCCTTTAGCTTCAGCTTACGTTCCCAACGTCTAGCAGATATCTGATTAGGTGAAAATGTATATTTCATTACCATCTGATTTAGCACAGCGGGCAGTCCTCAAGTTGTCTTGCATATTCTGTGTTATTGCAAGAGATCAACGTACAACCAGAAAGGACACAGGCCACGAACTCAGGTGAAAAATAAACCAAAGGGTTGAGGTCAGTTTAAATGCCCCCTGTACTCCTCTGACAGGAACATTTAAATTTGATATCTTTACCACATGTTGTTGCTGTGTGTCCATTTCCTGCCACACAAGCCTCTGGTTGCCCATCACTGGACTAGTTCCCCTGCACAGACAAAATGCAGTTTCACTTAACACCTGTAGGCCTCTGCAAACATTAAAAAACACTTAAAGAACAAAAAAAGGAAACACCTGCCACAAAAACAGATTTCCACAGTGATGTTGTTTCTGCATATTGACAGTAAAGCTGACATTTAACAGCAGTCACAAGACTGAGTGGACAGAGACTTTGACATTTAAAAAGTCTGCGTTTAAAGGAAAAGCATTTCGTTTCATAACTGGCCTGTTAAATGAAATGCCAATAATGATAACAAGGAATAACTGATGTTAAAAGAAAGTCTACAACAAATCACTACTGTGCATGTCAAAGCAGTATCCAAAACCTCCCTTGATCGTGGTATTTTATTCTTCAGTCGTCTGTTGGTGTGTAATGTGTCCTCCCGCTGCAGAATTAACCTCTGGTGCTTTGGTTCTGTCTGAGGGGAATGAACTTATAAGATATCATCACGTGCTCGCAGCAGAGTCTGATGGGCGTCAGTGCAGCAGCGTCAGAGCCGAAACACATTTAAAAACAATCCCAAAACAACTGTCCATGAAAACAAGATTTCCCATTTAGATCCTTTAGGTAAAGCAAAATTAGCACATCCCGCAGTTATTATCATGATTCCTTTATGGCCATTTATGTAGAAACAAATCTTCTCTTGACTCTTTGCTGCATGATCCTCTAGTGCCCCCAAGTGGGGAACACAGAGACAGGCACACATCAGGAGGCACCAACTAAATATCACTAAGAAATTAGACGGATGATGTGGACGGATGGCTGATTGAAGATGGCTATGAGAATTGAGGGTATTATTTGTAGAAAATAGTAGAGATCGTGAGTTGTATATATGGCCAGATGAGTATGAGGTTCAAGGCTGAAGGCAAAGTTGTCCGCGAGTCCTCAGTTGAAGTCGGGTTTTTCTGGGAAGGTGCAACCTGCTTGTCTGATGATGACGTTGGCAGCATAGTGCGCCGCCTTCACGCACTGATCCAGTGGTTTCTCCTGGACCAGCTCAGACAGGAAACCTGCACCACAGAGGGAAAACCTGAACAGGGATCCACAGAAAAGGCAGGAAAGACAACAAGCAATGTAGAGCTGTATCAAATATAAAACACAGGAAAGTCTTACCTCCAACAAAGGCGTCACCTGCACCGTTTGTGTCGACAATGTCCTTAGGGTCAATTTTCAGTACAGGGAATGTCTCAACCTTGTCACCTGAACAGACAAGAAGAAAAATTATACATCTACCGCATACGTCTAACAGGGGACAAGAGACTGGGAGACATTAGAGTGACATATGGAGGGAAAAAGATAAAATAAAAGGACATCTTACTGAGAGCCACGGTAGTTTCATCCTTCCCCTGAGTAAACACTACCATCCTCTGTCTCTTTGTGTTGACTTTGGGCAAAGCCTGTGCTTTCTTGGCGATTTCTGAAATGTCTTTGGTCTACAGACAAAACACACATTAACAAAACCATTTGATGATGCACAAAATACATGAAAAATGCAGCACAAATCTGTCAGGCCACTCACCTCGAAGTCTTGCTCTTTAGCGAATGCAGCTGCCTCCTGAGGAACACGAAGATGAAGATGAACGCGCGCACGCGCACACACACACACACACACACACACAGAGGGAAAAAAAAAAGAAAAGATTGTTTTAACAACACCTGCTGGACACTGAGCGCTGCACAGGCACATGCAGCCACTGTGTAGAGTAACTGAAGAATGCCGTGTGAAAGTGTGACTCACCGTCTCATTGCCAAACAGCACATCGACGTAGGGCAACACCTGCATGAGGTTATCCTTAAAGAACTGGCAGATGAAGGGCGCAGAGAGGTTCAGGCAAAACAGCTTGTTATTTTCGGACGCGTGCTTCGCCACTTTCAGGATGGACTCCAAGGAGACAGTCAGGAAGAAACCCTGGAGGCAAATGGTGACACGGTATCACGGCTGATCTGCTTTTTTAATATCTTCACGAGCTCTAATACATAACATGAAATAACATCTTGCTCTGTGGGCCCTCTGGTGGTTACAAAGGTGAAGTGACAACACATGCGGGGTGTCTCGATCCGATATTGATATCGGATTTCGGTCCGATATCAGCCAAAAAACGGGTATCGGATTTTATTGGACTGCATCTAAAATCTCCGATATCAGCGCGCTCTGATAAGCAGTCCATTTTCCGCTTCAGCACTTCTATCCATAGGTGACTCTGGTTCACACTGCAACACAGTAGGTGGCGGTAATGCACCTTAATGTTGGTGCCGCCCGCCACAAATGCCAAAGAAGAAGAGCACCCAGATCCAGCCAATAGAACGGCTCTGATCCAGCATGTAGAGCCCACGTAATCACAACAACAACATGTGTGCTACTGTAGGAGAAGTGATGTCGGCCGTGTGGCTTCACCACCGACATCTGGAGCTCAGACCATCGACTGCTGTCCTTATTGAGCCTGACTGCGCACTGGGTAGACGCTGACTTTACATTGGGCATAGTCAGTGAAACTGGAGCTGTGAACTCTTAACTTTGAGCAGTTGGACAGTGGAGTTGTTCCCACCATATACTGACAGTAAAAAATAACTGAAGTGAACTTGAATTTGTTTTTATTGGATTTATTTAGGTCATTTTTCAGAGTCTTCTCATTTATTTTTTATTTATTTTATTCAATTGTAGAATAGTTTAGATATTATGTTGAAGGTTAAAATTTATGTAATCAGTTTTTCTCATATCTACTATTGCTGACTATTGTTCTCTGTTTGAGTAACATCACTTGATCAATCCTTTTCTAACATTCCACACTACAAAATAAGTAATAAAAGTATGTATGATTCGTGCTGATATTGTATCAGATCGATATCATATCGGCCAATACTCAAGGCTGCAATATCGGTATCGTATCGGAAGTGAAAAAGTTGTATCGGGACATCCCTAAATGCATGACTTAGTAAATGCCACAACATACAGCAGTTTGCACCTACTACTTACAGCAATATAGCAGACTTTAGCCTTTTCCACCAGCTTCCAGTTTTCTTCCAGGTCTAGATGCTTATCCTTCTTATAACAGTTAGCAGCAGCTAGGTTAGCTACCAGAGACCTGAGAGGAGGAAAAAAAAGAGGTGTAAGAATTATAGACAGAAAAGATTAGAACAAGTCATCATACTGTGTGTTTCTTATCATAATTATCCACCTGTTATCCCCGGTGATGCAAGCAGCACACGTCCCTGTGGGCTCTTCATCTTGCTCGTAGTAGTGTGCGTCAATGTGGGCCTCCTCAGCCTTCTGCTTCAGGATGGCTCCAAACTTGTCTTTGCCAATGCAGCCAAAGAACGTGCCGACATTATGGGGTTCTTGGATCATCCACTAAAGAAAGTGACAACAGCTCTGATCAGTCCATGACCACCACTCACAGAGATCAGAGAAGGATTTCTCAGAGCAGGAAGTTGGTGTGCAGACGACTGACCTGAGCAATCTTTATCGAGTTCTGTGTGGCTCCTCCAGCGTGGTACTCGACTTTGAACTTCTTCACTAGCTCCTCAAATCTACACAAAGACAAACATGTAACTCCCATAAATCATATTTCCAAAAGAAGACTCCAGTCCAGTTTGTTCACTTATGCAACACTGAAACCTCTGGTTCATTCCTCTCGGGTGCTAAATGAAAGCAAATTTTCAAACCTCACCACACACAAAGTGTCAATTATGGCTCTGAACACATTTTTTGAGTACTGAGAAAATTGTCTGTTTGGCACTGATGTCAGATTCTTAAAGTCTTCAGAGGATTGGATGTGGTGCACAGCATTGCATGGCTACTGCTTTTACTGAGTCCACCCCTGTGGTGTATTCTGTATGCATGGGGACGGATGTGGCTTGATGGCCACAAACAACCTCATTTAGTATTGTGTTGTGCATTCTGTAGAAGGCATATTTCTTCCAGGTAAAACATTCAAAACATGCATGACTGATCACTGATTATACTATCTGAACCATTTCCGCCTGTTATGTAACACGATGACAAAAGCAGCACTTGATGCAAAACCATCTCTAATTTGCCCTGTTATGCTGTCTAAATATAGACATCGTATCAACCTACATGCAGACATGTTTGCACGGTTTATTTGAGAGTTGGAGACAGTGTGTTCATTGGAAAGTATAACCGGCTGACTGCTGTTCAAGGTCCTGAGACTGAGCCAGAGGTGACAGAGGGGGACACATCTGGGAGATGGTGAGAAGAATGGAGTGGATGTGACTGTCTATTACTGACATGACCTCCCTTTTCTTTATCTTATTCAGCTTGCACTCTGTTGGGGGAAATTTCCAAGATATTAGTACTTAGCCCTGAGCACTAAAACAAGAAAGGCCTGAATTGCTGAAGTCAATGCGTGTCAAGACTTGCAGCCTCATACTGTGCCTGAGTGATCAGTGGCTTCACTATTATCCCGACCCTCTACTCAATGAGCTCCTGACACGAATCATCCCTCACATAACTAATATATAGAGATGCAGTTGTCTTTAGTGGTTGTATAAAAGTTGGCTTTATCTTTTTAATTTAAACATCTGTATCAAATGTTATCACTACTTTAGAACAAAGTGTAAATGTAAATATCTTACATCATAACAAGCACTAATGCTAATGTAAAATTAATAGCCACAGCCATTATACAGTCAGGAAACATCAGTTCAATTCTCTCTCACACACACACACACACACACACACACACACACACACACACACACAACTTTCTTATCTCCTGCTGTTAAATGTTTGCTTTCTGGCTCTTGTCTCAGAGGAACTGGGAGGTGAAGTGTCCTGGTTTGCTATTGGCTGAGACTGCCTCTGTGCTGGATCTTCTGCTCTGCCATTGGTCGTCTAAAAGGGAACGGAGGTCAACTGTGGAGATTTCTGGTGTGGACCTGTTCTCACTGGTCCACTCCAGCACAGAGTGGATCAACCCTGGTATCAATTGAGACACATTCGTGATGTCCCTACGCAGACTACAAACCCTGTTATTGAATGTGTAACAGCTCTACCACAACCTACAGTCAACAGACTAATGTAGGAGATACGAACAGTGCTTTGTGCTTGTCTTCAGCCAGGATCTGGTCATTGGATTTCAGAGTGTACCTGCAAATAATTAAAGGAGGAAAACGAGGCATTAGTTTCTCCAAGGCATTGGAAACCTATGCAAAGTCAAAGTCAACAAATTTGTGTATGGAGAAATAAACAAACCGCACACACAATAAGAATCTGGATTATGTTTATGAGGATAAGCAGACACAGTGGTGACACTGTGAATGGGTCATTCACTCCTATACAGCAGATGATTAATGAAATCAGTCTGCCATTGAAACATGAAAGCGCCTTTGTTTACTGCCTACCACCACTCAGTCCAAATCAATATGTTGGTTAATAATGCAGGACAGAGTATATTTTCCGAGAAAGGCAAAGACAGGTAGGGGATTCAGGTGCAGTCTGCTTTATTCCACATGAGACTGAATCAGAAGTGTGGTTGGCTGGTTTAGCTCTAATCCTGGAGTTTATGCAAGTGGTTTGAGAGTGGACTCTGAGCTGGAACCCTTTGACCTGGTCAGCCAGATCAGAAAAATGCATCTCTGACTGTGCAAGTTTCTGCTGAAGGGTCCCACCGCTTCATAAAGTACAAAGTAGATAAAGAAATAGGCACATAGGTAAATAAAACATGCTTATGATTGCAGCATAGGTAAGGCCCACTGCTTTTGCAGAAACCCCACATTTTAAAAAGTCAATTTAAAAGGGGAATTGTTGAGTCTCACACTGATGTGTTAGCAGCCACTATTCAACTACATTGATAAATGATTATTCCTAATGTGAACATGACCAAACCAGAGGCAGCACTGTTTGCTCCTTTCACTCGGCCATGACAGTCCAATGAGTTTACCTCACAAATGTAAGACAGCGATGGATCTGATGGATATGCAGCTCTGCTAATGCGATCAATCAGCTCTGCTGCACTCTACTCTCTTCCAACATCATTATCTTATATCTACATTCATCAAATAACATCATAAAAGCCTCATTCTCTTCTGGTCAGCGCATCACTGGGGTGATTTCATGGGCTCCAAATGTCGATATCTCACTTGATCTGACTGTGACTGTGCTTTATGGAGAATTTATGGCGGCAACAAGATGGACTTAGCCTCCATTGCTCTTACAAAATACAGCTCATCTAACATTTTCCTTGCCTTTATAATTCTAGGGTAAATGGTACAAAATGTGCATTGATGTTTAAATTTTCCATTTGAAAGAAAATTTGACAAATCACTCCAGCAACTACTTAGTTTAAAACCAGTTTGAGCATTTCTAAGGCAACCAGCAGTGAGGATGACAATGACTGATGACAGTACTTTCTTTAGGGGACAGGTTTAGTCTGTGGCTTCAGTCCTTTAACTTACTTGTCCAAGAAGTCTTTGTCCACAACAGCACTGATGTCCAGTAATGGGTTTCCCATCCCAAAGAGTGAATTAGGGCTGAAACATAAAGATAAGGAGTTAAAACAAAAAAGACAAAAAACACAGCTCTTCAAGGTTTGGCTTTCACACCACAGCATGGATAAGCCATTGTCCTTTACCTCAATGCAAGATCAGTGTTTTTTGGCACTGTCTCAACTGGAATGACAGTAATTCTGAAGGTGCTTTGAGTTCACTTTGATTTGAAGTTGTAGCTTTAGGCTGGTGGGTCGATTTATTTACAGCCATCCTTTCAGCACAGCGTAGAAAGGCACATTTCATGGACTTAAAAAATTAATGCGCTGGGTTTTGATCCCAGTGTTGACCATAATGTTGCAAAACCCACAGTTTTGTATTCATGTGACTTCAACCACAAGACTTAAAAGCTTCAATTCACACTAACAGAAAAGCAGAAACGGCACACATCTGAGAGATTTAGGTCTGAAACAAGCGTGTCAGCAACAAAACATTACAAAATAATGTGAACACGGTCTGCAGAGAGGACCCAGTCAGTTATGACATTCACGGCAAAGAAACATCATGACAGCAGCAGGTTGTGTGTGTGTTTCTCTGTTTGTTCAGTCTGTTCTTTCCTGGGGCGTTCAAATGAGCACAGGGTTTGAATATCAAAGTCTTGTGATGCCAAAAAACATTTTAAAAGAGCAAGGTCACAGTAAAATGAGACTGACACTTAGTGGCACCTCTGCATTTTGTTTCAACACATAACAATCCCGCTGGAACTTGCCTGACACATCAGTAATGGACTGCAGGCAAACACTGACTGATCCATGCGTAATACTGCAAAAACACCAAGGGACTGTGGTAGGGTGTTAATAATACGCGCATCACATCTGCGCTCTGGTTTTGTCTTCATGCTAGTCCTTGACCACAATCTTGTCAGTGTTTCTGGGAAAACCCCACATGTGCCAAGTCTCTGCACACCACCCCCGACAGATGCCACCACCACAGGAACATGTGCTTGCAACGCTTCCCATGAAGCCCTTCTTTCTGCACTCGCATGAGGACAAGGCGAAATACAGCAAGAAGAAGCGAGGTGGAAGAAGAGCTTTTGAAAAAGTGAGCAGAAGGAAGACGCAGTTAACCGGCAGTGATGGGTTTCTGGCGCTGAAAAGAATTGAACCAATGCCACACCCTTACTATCACTTCCACAACACATACATCTGCTAATATGCAGTCAGATGAGCACTGGGCTTGTGCAGCCAATTACATTAAACCTGAGCCCATGTCTCCATTCAAGATTCATTCTCTATATGTCAGTTTGGTCTTACCTTGCAGAAGACATAGTGTTCCTCTGTTTACCAGCTGGATAGTGACAAACCTGTTGAGCAAGCTAGAATCGGCTCAGAAAGCGCAAAGCATTCAAAAACTTAACAATTTCAGCTCAGTGTGGGGGCAGGTCGATTTTCCCCTGCAACCACAGCCCCTCCTACTCGGGAATGACTGATTGGATGCATCTGAAGGAGGAAGGGCCAGGACAGTCTGTCCCTGTGTGGCGATTGGCTTGTCTGGCAAAGTCTCGGTTCAATCCGCTCGCTCTTTTGCAGCTAAATTACAGCGTGAGTAGCGTGCAGATGACAGAGGCAATTGAAACAGCGTGATATGACAGCAGCTGGTCTCAGCTGAGTTGAATATGAGGGAAGTCGGAGAGTGATGCACCGCGCAGGATGTGGGGAAAAAGCATCCAAACATAACATATTCACGGCCACGTGACTACTTCGCAATTAATCGTTTTGGGAGCTGGTACGAGATGGATCATGCAGACTTTCTCTGCAGCGAAGCAATCCTTGGCACTGAATGAACGTGCACAGATCCATCCCAAGTATTTCTTTCTGCTGCTTTTAAACACGCAGGGGCAGGTGGTGGTCACGTTGCACTTAGATTAGCTGCTGGCACACAGGCTGAACAGAAAGCATGCTAAAGGTAAAGGCCGTGCTTTGATAGCAGCGCTGTATAAGCGCCCCGGTCCTCATTAGCTTGCTAATGCTAAATTGTGAGGCTGCATGTTAAACGATAACCTAATCAAAGGACTTTACACCTGTAGTTAATCAATGTGACCTCTTCCCCTCTTCCGTGGTGGTTCATACAGACATGTAATGGTTTCAAAAAACCCAACATTTTCAACCTCAGCATGTCGCACACAAATTCATGATGTTTTCGGGTTAAGGCTGAAAAGTCTACAGTTGACTTGTGCACACTTTAAAGCATGCAAACAAAACAGGGGAGGGTCGCGTGTCCTCTCCCCGCAGACAACTATTTTGTTAGCTTTTTGTTTTAGCTTTCGGTCACCTTAGTTTGGTAGGAGTCTTTTTGGTCGGAGACTCTGTCTTCTCCTCCTCTGAAAGCTTTTGTTTCTTTGCTTTTGGTTCTTCAGAAGCCATGGCTGCCCGGGTACGCTGCAATCACCTTAACCGGTGTGAAAACGCGGTCGTGCTGCTAATAGCGCGAAAAGATGTTTCCCTCAGTAGAGTCTTGTAGGCCGGCGACACCTCCCACAGGCTGCGTGAGCTCCACCAATCACAAACCTTAAATTTTGATGTTGCTTAAAACGTGGCCGCCTACTTTTTCAGCTACCCGACATTCGGCGCAAACTCAAAACATTGACAGAAACAATGGGTTTCCTTTAATACAAAAATTCAAACTGGTGTCTCTAGCACTGATATTAGCTCATTACAATACAAGTTAGAATGTGTTGCCCAAAATACTTAAACAAATTAATAACTTGAGAATGTAAAATAAGTTGTAAAATAATATGTTTCTGAACATGACATAGAATACATTTCTAGGAATTTCTACAATTAATTTTGAAGGGTTTTACAGGAGGAGATTTAGAAAATCCACTTTTGCATTTGTGTAAACACTACTTTGCTCGCAGAATCGTATTGTTTCCAAGACAGTCAACATTTAAATTTTTTACCCTTTCACCTGACTTGGCTGTTTTAAGTAAAAACAAGCAAACAAACAAAATTCTGTACACTATCCAACAAGACACAGATACAGCAGAAAGACAAAGTTAGTGACCAGCAAGTGAACATAGTAGCAGTAGCAGTTTGAGAGTCAAACATTTCCCTCATGAGTTGATGGAAACTAGAGCTAAATATACACATATTGGTTGTCTGACAGACATGCTGTACATACTGTCTTTACTCTGCTTACATGAGGCCATGATTGTAATTTTACTATGTAAGTTGCGGCAAACCTCTGTGATGGATCTTATTTTAATATTGTAAGTGCAGTACTTCACCAGGGAGATTCCAGTAAATTTGAATATTTCCAAGTGAAGTTGAAATACTAGACCACTTCTTTTGCAGTTTTGCAGCTCATCACAAGTCTAAAAGGTGGTTAATAGAGCTGATCATTAAATTGTGACAGCTTTTTGTATTTTTACATCTGAAACCTGACATGAAGGTAACAGTTTAGGGTGTGGTGTCTGCTACAGCTCTGCCGAGGAATTAAAACTTGTCCTATTCTGAGTGGAGGGCCTGCCCCGACACCTGAAAGGCGGAAACCAGGGAACAAAATCACAATGACAACATTAGCTGCCCGAAAGCGTTGCCTGATTAAAA
The DNA here is from genome assembly GCA_037975065.1 of Chaetodon trifasciatus. Lineage (NCBI taxonomy): Eukaryota > Metazoa > Chordata > Actinopteri > Chaetodontiformes > Chaetodontidae > Chaetodon > Chaetodon trifasciatus. The sequence continues at coordinate 4,674,538 of JBBMOE010000013.1, read as the reverse complement.
AGTCGGAAAGTTTTCCCCGAAGTAGCGACCGCGTTGACGCGAGAGTTTGCTTGATATTTTAATCGTCCAGAATATATTTCAATACTTTACTAGTAGTATTTAGGCCTTATTATTTTGATTTGTCGGTATTTTTTCCTGACTTTGTCGTGTTTACGTGTGCACAGATCTGCAGGCGCCTCCTCAGCAGACAATTCTGCCATATTGGCATCAAGGAATATTCTTGGCACTATCAACTGGAGTTAGCAGGTAAAACTTTGTAAAACTTTGTAAAAGTTATCTTGTAATTATAGTTTTCGTGTCGCTGTACACTCTCAAGTTAATGTTATTTTGTAGCATTAAGATGCAGCTTGTGAAAATTGCCAGAGGTTGCCAGTCTCAGGATTGCTAGCCGGCCGTTTAATTCACCTGAGATGATGTTGCTTTGAGAGACTGACAGCAGGTTAATGTTGAAAAGTGACACCGCTTTCCATTTGCACTGCGTTGTTTTTGACAAGGAATTCCGTTTTTAAAGCTGCTGATTTCATATCTCTGTCCGTTTCTCTTACTCAGTAACACAATGCACTACTAACAGCAACAGCCTCCTCATTGTTGCAGCTGAGATGATCCACAGTCTGTTCCTGATTAATCACTCTGGAGACATCTTCCTGGAGAAACACTGGAAGAGCGTCATCAACCGGAGCGTGTGTGATTACTTTTTCGAGGCGAAGGAGAAGGCAGTGGACCCCGAGAATGTGCCCCCTGTGCTGCAGACCCCACACCACTATCTCATCAGCATATACAGGGGCAAGCTCTTCTTCCTGTCTGTCATCCAGACTGAAGTCCCTCCGCTGTTTGTCATCGAGTTCCTGCACAGAGTCGCGGACACAGTCCAGGTGTGATTGACCTCTGCGTTCATTTTGATAGATGTTACAAGTTAGACGTGTAGTATGGAATTGGGACAAAATGCTTTCTAGCTTGCTTACATCCGTCTGGTGTTTGCTTTAGTGTAACTGGTATTTTTGTCCTCAGGACTACTTTGGAGAGTGCTCAGAAAGTGTAATCAAGGACAATGTGGTGACAGTGTATGAGCTTTTGGAAGAGATGCTGGACAATGGCTTTCCACTAGCAACAGAGTCCAATGTCCTCAAAGAGATGATCAGACCTCCCACCATCCTGCGATCGGTTGTCAATACGCTCACAGGTAAACAGAGGTCACCCTGACTCTGGTGGTAAAGGTCAGTCTGATCTGTACCACCCTCTGTCTGCTTATCTCTAAACCGAATAAAATGAACAAACAATGTCTGTGTGTACATTCATGTTTCGGCCTTTGTTTTATGTGTTTTCCAGGAGGAAGTAATGTTGGAGACACGCTGCCAACGGGTCAGTTGTCCAATATTCCATGGAGGCGCGCTGGTGTTAAATACACCAATAATGAGGCGTATTTTGATGTGATTGAGGAAATAGATGCCATTCTGGACAAATCAGGTACAAACAACAACTTTTCTTTTTTCCCTCAAAGATTACAGTGTATCATTTTTTCTGGCTACTCTTGAAACTTGCTCATCTCCCTCAATCTTTCTTATTCAGGTACAACCGTATTTGCAGAGATCCAGGGTGTAATTGAAGCCTGTGTGAGGCTCACTGGGATGCCTGACCTGACTCTGTCCTTCATGGTGGGTTCATTGTCTTTGAGTGCCGTGTTTCTCTGCTTGTACGCACGTCCAAGTTTAACATCCGCTCGCCATCTTTGTTTTTGATGACAGAATCCCCGTCTTCTTGATGACGTGAGTTTCCACCCGTGTGTGCGGTTTAAGCGCTGGGAGGCGGAGCGTGTCCTGTCTTTCATCCCGCCAGATGGAAACTTCACCCTCATGAACTATCATGTCAGCTCTCAAAAGTAAGCAGAGGCACAGCTGTGTCTTCTTTACAGACAGTGATTCGTCCTTGGCTTCTGCGTGGTCCTGTGCAAGAAGGTTTAACATCTCAATGAAATCAGTGTATGTATGAATAATCAGCAGGTTTGACGTACAGATGAATTTGTGTAAACATGTGATCTGGTGGTCAACATCCTTTAGCAACAGTAAAATCTTTGTCCTGTTATTTTCTTTGGGTTTCAGTCTGGAGGAGTTGATGGAAACACTGGTTTAATTTTCTGCACTAAGGATTCACAATCCGCAGTTGTTGCTTTGTTAACTTGTAAGCACAAGCTGGTCGTTGTCTGCCTGCTAACTGTTTATTGTTACTGTGGTCTGTTTCCTTCCTCAGTCTCGTGGCCATTCCAGTGTATGTGAAGCAGAGCATCAGTTTCTTTGAGACGGGACCTTGTGGTCGCCTGGACATCACGATCGGACCCAAGCAGACCATGGGGAAGACGGTGGAGGCCTTGATGGTCACCATCCACATGCCTAAAGCTGTGCTCAGTGCTAACCTCACAGCCACACAGGGGACCTACACCTACGACCTCGCTACCAAGGTAACCAACTGTTTACAGCAGTGATGCAGTAGGTCTGTGTTAAATGAAACCTTCCACTTTTAGATGTTTTTAGTAAACTAAAAATATAAGGCATTCTGTTTTATTGTCCTTACTGGGAGCATGTGTTCTGTTTTGGTAGGTGCTTGTTTGGGACATTGGGAAACTGAACCCTCAGAAGCTCCCTAACTTGCGAGGCAGTCTGACTACACAGGCAGGTGCCCCCAAACCTGAAGATAACCCATCACTCAACATTGACTTGAAGATACAGCAGCTCGCCATATCAGGTAATCCTCACTGCATGACCTCTTAGTCTTTAACTGGTCTAACTTTAAAGTCCAGAGACGTAACTAGTCAGCCCTTTTAGCCCCGCTCTTTCTCTCCATCACGTTAATGGTTATGGTAGCAGTCATCTCTATAAGCAGATATCTGGAACCCATCAGCTATCGTCTCATGATGATTTTAGCTTTTTATTAGCTTTTAAAAAAATGTATCGGCATTCATATGCAGATATCTGTTTATAGAGTTTAGATGAAATGCTGAGTTGTTGTCAAGTTTAAAGTCATATGTAAGAGGAAGTCTTGGCACGGATATCCACTGGCTACATCGAAAAAGCCCTGAGACCCTGGCCTTTGCCCCCAGAGGCTGAATGGTCGTCAGACAATAGCCGATGGGTTCTGAGGTTGTGGTAGTGGTGACACACAGTGTTTTTCATGATGGTGTTCAGTTTGAAGTTGTCAGACTTGTTGTTGTTGATTTGTTTTTTCACTCATCGCTCCCCTCTGTGCAGGTCTAAAGGTGAGTCGTCTTGACATGTACGGAGAGAAATACAAGCCGTTTAAAGGGGTCAAATATTTGACCAAAGCTGGGAAGTTTCAAGTGCGGACCTGAGCAAAGACTGTCAGAGGCCAGCGGTCAACAATCCAACGTGCCAAATATGGGGCAAGTTACCACCCCGCTGAGTCATCTCCTCAATAAGTCTTACCCTCATTGTAATTAATGAATGATTTTGCGTTCTAACAGTTATTTATTATGTGTTTGGCATTACATATATACAACTGGATGGTGTTTGTGGCCTGTAAAGGGAAGCCTTAATAATCAATGTGACCTTGTTGAAGTGCTATTAGTTCCTCTCCAGTTTAAATGTGCTGCATTGTGTGCACCATTCCTCTTTATTTTTGGACTATTTCTCTTTTGTTTTTTTGGTCTAACACCTTCTGAGTGTTGCCTTTGAAAAGGGACACTCGCAGCTCACCGCCTGACTCCTCACGACATCAACACACCCATACAATCCTACTTGCATGTTGCCTGAGAGCAAGCAGCTACGCCTTTGAAAACCTCTTTACATAATATATGGTAGCAAGTTTTATATATATATATATAAATATATATATGTTTATTTTTGAAAAACCTTATGTCTTATCTACTTTCTGAGTAGCTGCAGTGTGTCTTGGGGCACTGTCTTTGGTGCAGGTATTTTTGCACACATACACTCAATTCATTCACTTTAATGTGGCCTTGTAAGGACAGGTGAAGGTGCTTTGTACAGCACATAACAGCACAAACTGCATGTTTTTTGAAGCCTGAGGGAAGTACATCTCTAAAATATATCTTATATCTAAGGTACATAGTTCGACTAAGGGAGGGTGACCAACTCTCTGCAGAGCCTAGCTAGGAGGGAGTGATTCAGTGCTGGGAACAGTAAAAAGCACTCAGAAACCTACAGTACAAGATTCTCACATAACCTTGAATGCAACGTCTTTACTCAGCACAAGATTTGCACAATCAATTGTCCACATGGAAAATACTACTTAAAGCTCTTGTATGAAGTTGAATCTGCATTTCACTGTTTAAGATGTCTTATAAAAGCTTTAAAATTGTCTATTTGTCTGTTGTCTTAATCTGTTCTTTTTTTGTTTTGTTTTTTTAGCCGTGCTCACAGCATGGCTCTAGTGACGGCACTGTTGGCCTGTTGGTTGATAGGTAGGCTCACCACTTTTGGCCAGACTAAAATATCTCAACAACTGGATGGATTGACATAAAACTTGGTCCTCAGAATGAATGGTCATAACTTGGGTTAACATAATGTTTGCTCTAGCGCCACCAGCAGGTCAAAGTTTAAACATACGCAATACCTTTGTTTACAAATGAGCTTTGCTGTTTCACTGTGCATTTAGTGGTAATTAGCAAATGCTAGCATGCTGATACACTACACTAAGATGACAAACATGGAAAACATACATGTTAAAACTTCCACATGCCAACATTGCATAGCATTTAGCCTCAAGAATTCCTGTGCCTTAGCCTCACAGAGCTGCTAGCACAGTTAGACTCATATTAAATACACTGAACACTTGAAATCAGCTTGTCCATTCCTTCTTTCACTCTTTTTACGTCGCGGTACCAGTCACTCAAAGCAAATTAAGAGGCTGACTCCAGTCGTCATTATAGTCTTTTATTCTTCCAAGGCACAGCAGATGTGTTGGCAGGGCTAGAAGCTATCAGAATACATTCAGGGTGTGAATGAACACATCAAGTACACACAGAAGTACACCCTGCGGCTCTCAGTGAGGGCTCAGTGGCTGCTACATGCTCAGTGGGCCCAAGTAAAGATGAAGATGCGGTTAACATTCTGTGCGGCTGTTTGGAGCATCATGGAGACCACTCACTAATACTGTTCAAGTGAAGAGGCTTCACACATACATACACATACAAATTCTCCATTTAACAGTTACATTTCCCCAACCACTGTAAAAAATGTGGAGTAAAACCTGATGAGTACTGTTTAGGAAATGAGCTGATTTGATTGCTTCTAACATTGAGGTACCAATCTTGATGATGAATGAATCTGTAAATTGCTGTGTAATTACTCCAGACAAAACACTCCTTTTATACAGTTTTTTAAAATTTAAAACTAAAAAACTAGACTGATAGACTAGCATCACTGCCTGATATCACATAAAAAGGTTGCTTTCAAACCACCGGGGTCGAGTGGAAAATCTGTGTAAAAACGATCCATCAGAGCAGCGTGGGACTACTGAGCTCACACATGGAGAAGAGTCTAAAAACAGGATGTTGAATGGCTGCCTAAAACCACTGCTTTCGAGCAATTTTGACAGTTCAGATGTTGAAAAGAAACAGAGCACTACAAATAGTAAAAAAAAAAAAAAAGAAGCAAAGCAGGGGAAAACATTTTCTCCTTTTTCTGATAATAATAATAATAATAATAAAAAACAGATGTCAAAAAGCACCTCAGAGTCACAGCCACAGAAAATGATCTGTCTTTTTTTGTAATAACCTTGTGTTAAAGTGTTAAGAAAACTTCATGAAGCTTACAGTAATGTAAAACAAATCCTTTGGCATTGTTCACTGTGAAAGTTAAATAAAAATTCAACCAAAGAATTAAAAACATATTAAAAACATCTCAACTCGTCTTGACTTTACTGTTGCTCATACGGCAACAGTCCAGTAAAAACCTCTGATCCATTAAGTATCAGCCTTCCTGCAATCAACAACAACAACAAAACATACATTTCTTTCAAATTGTACAATCACTTTAGAAACTGTGTCATTTGCCTTTAAGTCGTAACACTTTAACTCCAGAAGACCTTTTAGTTCTTCAAGAATAAACATTGCCGGACAGCAGCGATGATGTGATCACCTCTGAATTCACAGATCTTCAGTTAAGATCAGCATTATTACTCAAAGTAAACATGAGGAGGAGAGCTCATCAGCCCACGCAAGACTCCACACTCGCGGTGTATAAAGCTCAGAGCTGAGTGCTGTCCATAACACAAATAATCACTGTACATACAATAGACAATAAGAAACTCACTGAAAAAAACTGAACTAAAAGTTAATGTCCTCTCGGAGATAAGTATCTTATTGTTATCATTTGCCTTTAGAAAATAGAAAAAATTTTCATGCAAAAAATATATACCTGGGATTTGGATAAACTCTTGTAACACAACATACCAAAATATATATTAAAAATTGTCTCCGACTAGCCTGCGTGATGCCACACATACAGATAAAGGGAACAGGAGAGCAAAGCTGAACTCACCCCAGTAAATGAAACCTGCTTATCTAATGGTTCCTGGTAGAAACACCCAAACTACAGCGGAGGATGGATCACAATCACCTGCAGCTTCCTCTCTGAGGAAGCGCATTGTGATGAGTGTGCACACGGCTGCTTTTACTCGAGGTGTGTGCTTTCTGTGCCAAGTTAACAGTGTGACTAGAGTCAGTGACCAGGTTTGTTTATTGGTACCAGGGGGTCTTGCGCACCCAGCGAAGGGTGAATCCTGCATCTGTGCGAATCTTGATGGAGGCTGCTTCTGCCTCTCTCACGGTCTCCTTCACTGACTGCATCAGATTTTGGGCGTTATGGACCAACATCTCTGTGGCCTGGTGAGGGAAACATTTGGAAATGGAGCGGTTAGGGGGTAAATAACAATGGAGATGGAACAAAATGAAGACAAGTTAACAGTGGTGGAAGAAGTACTGTATGTCCTACTTGAGTAAAAGCACTTAGAATAATAATAATAATGTTCCTTCTAACTGGTATATTATTATGTATTACATGAACAGATTGTTGATACTGATGAATCTTGCAGCTGGTTGTAAGAGTACAGTACAGTGCAAGTACCTCAAAAGTGTAGTTAAGTATAGTGCTTGAGTAAACGTTCTTAATAACTTTCCACCACTGCAGGTTATTAGAGATGCACTGATCCAATGTGCAGTTTTGTGACTTTACCTGCTCTGACTCCTCTTCACTGATGTTTGTTCTTCCCAGCATGGTGGCTTTGACAGTGGAGAGGATCTTCAGCTGAGTACTGATGGTAGGGATTCGTTCACACACCTTTTAGAAGGAGAAAAACGTGTAAAATACATTGCACGGAGGATTTTTCAGCATGCGTTTGCGTCTTCATGAGTTTGTCCTCACCTGCAGCAGATTTGTTCTGATTCGTCTGTCGGTGCACTGCTTGGCCACCTCTTTAGCCAGCCTCGTCACCTCATCCGAGGCCTTGGCGATGTCCTTTGCACACTGAATCAGCGCTCGCTTGTTCCCGCTTCCGCCACGCACCAGCCGAGACATTTCTGCCATTAACAGAGCCATCCGCTTGGCCGCTGCAATGATGTCGTTACCCTGTGAAGAGGGAGGGAGGAAGAGGTGGAGGAGGAAGCAGTAAGAGCTGTGAGCAGGATGCTGGAGAGGAGCATGGCTTTGGATAAGAGATGAGAATGCAGTGGAAACATACTGAGTCATGTTTCCACACTTTTTTTTCTGATGATACTGATAACAATCAAAATGTTGGATATTGAAAACAGTGTTATCAAACTCTAAAAGGATGCTAGTGCTTTGTTTAAAAGCAAAACAGGCACTACACTTAAAAGCAGAAACCTGCATGCAGCATTAGTCAAAGTTAGCACGTGTTCTTCAGCCCTCATGGAAGACGATAATGATGATATTTACTCGCAGTTTGGGAGGGAAACAGTGTTGTCTCCCTCATATCACTGTCAGCCTGGGGTTAGTACCTGTGAGGTGATGTTCACAGTGTTGGAGGTATAACTACACACCCTGACACTAAGAAGCAGAAGCAGGTGATCATACCAGGCAAGCAGGCAGTCTAACGTCAAAGCTACATCACCCAGAAGTCTTTGGGAAACTGTCATCCTTGGCTTCACAGGTTGGTCAGACAACGAGTGATTGACAACAGCGATAACAGCGCGACAGAGCGCCTGGCTCCTCCTTTAAACCACTTTACCTAATCGTGAACATAAGGGAGGGACGTGTGAAGCCAGTACCAGTTTATCCACTTGGTGCAACAAACAAACTTGCCATTCCAACAATCCTCGACCTTTAGTACAACCTGGCATCAACATGACCGTGTGCCAACCATGTCTGAGTGTGATGCAACAACAGTAAAAAAACGGCAGCCACAGCTGGTTGGAGGTTTCCATGGTAGTGGCAGATGCAGAGCTCATCGTTTGTGCAGCCACAGTGACTCTCAGCTAGTACTCCAAAGGGTGTTTCTTTGTCCTGCAGGGCTTTCCTTGTGTGGTGCTTCATCTGTTTGCATGCGTGTGTGTGTGTGTGTGTGTGTGTGTGTGTGTGTGTGTGTGTGTGGGCTCACACACTGGGACTTTACTATCTGACCAACGTCTGGTTGTGTGTGCGCTCATGTGCATGTACGTGCGCAGACCTTGCTGGACCACTTGCGCGCCTCCTGGTGGAGAGACTGGGCAGCTGCCAGAATGGGTTGATTGACAGGCTGGTTGGAGGGCATCATCAGCAGCTCTGGCTCATAGTCATCCTCACCATCAGTAAACTCATCTTCATCATCTACCTCCCTCTCCTCTACTGCCTCCTCATCCTCAGGCTGGGTGGGGCAGGGGCGGGGGCAGGGTTGTTGGCGGTGGTTGGAGGAGAGGGATCAATTGGAATGGGAGGGAAAGGGAGGAAGGGGGGCAAAGAGGGTGGGAGGAGGAAAAGGGAGGAATGTGGAGAAGAAGGGGAAAGCCAGGGATGGCAGGAAGGAAGGAAGCATGGGAAAAGGAGGCATTTAGTACAGTATGAGAAGCACTGGATGGAAGAACAGAGGACAGGTGATTTACAGGAGGGAGGAGGAGCGAATACAAGCGCTGTGAAGGAGCAGGGAGAGGGGAGGTGAAACTGCACGAGCAAGCAAAGATGGGAAAAAAAGAGGAAAGAGGAGCTGGTTTGGGCAGGTAGCAGGCAGATGATGGGCCTGACTCTGACTCTGGCAGTGGCTGAGTTGACAGTTTGTGAAGCATTTGCACAATCAAACAAAGTCTAAGTGTAACAGAAACCATTGGTTGGCATCCTTACAGTGTACTTAGGTTTTTGTCAAGCAGTGTCCTAGAGTGTGACCTAAGGCCGTTTACAACAGATATTTCATGCCTGGTTTCCAAAGACACCTCTGATGCACAGAGCATTAAATAGGTGTGTCAAAACTGCCAGGAGTGCCACAGAGGGAAGAACGGTTATCAGCTTCACATTATTTACACAGTATAACTGGTCCCATACACAGTTCCTCCACACAAAAACACTTGGACACACACATACAAAACATAAACCCCATCAGGGACAAGAAGGTAAAGAATAAACTCTGCAGCGAACATAGTGTTTTTGACTTCCATTACAGACGAGGGGCTGGATTGTCTCTCCACTGATGACTCGTTTTCTTATTTGTACTTTATGCATGTAAGTGTGCATGTGTAAGCCATGAACAACTGTACATGCAAACACCTCGAGCAGATGACAGTTTCCAGTTTCCCTCTAAAACTGGAATCGAGCCACTGACATTTCACCATCAACTCAGTTTCAGGAAAAACTTGATTTCAGCATATTCACAGAATACGAGAAGGTGCTTCATCATCGGTCGTGTGTATTATATTCAACAGAGAGAAAAAGTAATATTTGGAGAACACGTCAGTCAGGCCTATTAACATGATATAGAGATATCACTAACCAGCTAGCTTATTTTACTTTATTTTTACTCCATGTATGCTCCTGATTTTCAAATGTGATGGCGTGGACACGCATGTAAACCGTTCATTTCTCCATGTTTGTGTGAACTAACCCTGCTGGACCACTTGCGTGCCTCATCGTGCAGCTGCCTGGCTGCCACCATCATGGGCTCGCTGAGCACCTCTCCAACCTTCTGCTCTGGGAACTCCTCATCCTTCTCCTCAGGAGGAGGGGGCCGAGGCGGGGGTACCTCGCCCTCTGGCAAAGGGGGCTTGGGTGGTGCCTGCTCATCACTAACCTGGAGAAAACACACACAGACACACATACTGTATGTTACATGGGGAATGTGAAGAGCAGATAATCAGATAAGATCAAGTTGACAAGGACACGATTTTCAGGGTGTGTCAAGTTACTCTTTAAACATGTCATAAGTATAATATATAATAATACATATTTTGTTTGCAATATATCTGACTCCTTAAAGTGAATTATTTTCAAACTCGTTTCCACTTGGTGACACCCAGCTTCACATTTACAATTACACCTGAGGGTTGTCGACTTGTTCACTTTCCCCATCTGTATTAATGCATTCATTTCGTGTGGTGGTAAGGGAGTGGTGGGACATTCAAAATTTTACCGTGGATGATAGGAAATATGTTTTTTACTGCGCTTACATGGAGCTGGTCCAGGTCAGGTGGTGGAGGAGGGAAGTCGGGCTCCTGAGGTTGGAAGGCTTCTCTAACTTTTCCGACTGCAGCCAGGATCCTCAGACACGAGTCCAAATAGGCCTTCTGCAGAGCTGTGGAGGAGAAGTTGAGGCATAAAGACAGATAATAAAGTGAATGAACCTGTGTCATTCGTCGTCATACAGTATCTTGAACATGTGTTTGCACAGTGTATTCCTGCACCTTTATCTTGTATGTTGCCGGCCACTGCCTTAGCATCCATCACCATGGGCGAGATGGTGTGTGAGAGGATGTCTGAGGCATGTTTCACTGTGTCTCTGAAACGCGGATCTTCAGAGTTCTCCACTTCCCTCTTAGCCACCAACAGAACCCGGTTAGCTCGTCTTGCTATGCTTGTTGCCCCGGCAACAAGCATTTGGGGCTGAACATTTGCCATGGCAACTCTGCACTTGTCAATGTCTTTCTTTATAGCCTCCTCAGAAGCATCTAACAGAGATTTGGTGTCGATGGCCTCATCCACCAGACCTGAGATGAACACACCCACACATGCACAGATTAACCTCTGAATCTCATCTGCAGTATCTTGATGTAGTTTGAGAGCTCTGTTTGATGTAGCTGCACTGCCATTATTCAATTAAATAATTTAAGTAACACAACAAATGATGAGAAAATCCTCACCGGTGAGTCTCTCCACGTTGTCAATCCACTGGTTCTTCATGGTGTCAAAGTGCTCGTATGCTGCTTTATTTCCAGGATTTTTCAACAAGATGCGAGCAGCAGAGGTCACCTGGGCATTAACAAACATGTCACACAGACTGTGTATGAGACCCTGACAGTGCCATGTTTCATCCATGTATGCAGTCATGCAAATCAGGGACAGCAAAACAAACATTAGCACCTGTGGTGTGAGCTCCCTGGCATGTTTCACAGCAGCATGTATGCCCTCTACAGTGCTCTTATTGGCTGTTCCCACTGCAGCAGCCTTCTCCGCGGTTGCCCCCAGCCGACCTGCGTGGGCCTCAAAGTTCCCTGCACGCTCTTCAAAAACCTACACCAAACATGAATATTGGTATCATCAGACTAGAGACATGAAACATCTTTTATTGGGTTTTTCACACACACTCACTCATGTGGATGGTGCAGAATCAGTAGAAATTAGGCTTCGAGGACTAGTTGCTGTAACCAGCACACATTTTTGTACATTACAGACCTCCTCCCTGTTGGGGGCATCAGGGGGAGCAGTTGCAGCCACAGCCAGCAGTTTGATAGGGGTGGTGGTGTCACTGAAAACATCAGATACTTCCTGGGTCATCACCTCCTGCATGTGCTGCCTCAGGTCCTGGTGGAGGCAGAGAGTGTAGTATCTGTCCACTAGGTGGAGCTGTGCACCAATACTTTCAATGATAACGAACATACACGCATCATACACACAAACCCAAGACTCCATGTTTTTTTATTGATTCTCCATTCGACCAAATGGCAATATTCAGATAACTTGGCATATTCGGGATATCTGGACACTTTGTGATCTTAACTATAATTAAATTTTACCTCTGTGGGTCTGAACAATGTTTGGCTGCACAAAACAAGTTTATAGTGACAGCAGAGTTTGAACCTTGATTCATTTATAAATGAAAATGTGTGTTTGTGAGCTCGCTGAGCTACCTTGAGGCTGTCCTGCAGTTGTGCAGCTGTAGCTCGTGCATGAGGAGCCTCAGCCTCGCCCCTGCCAGCCATGTCTGCCAAAGAAGTCATTAGAGCCTCCGTTCTGTCGCAGCGTCCAATCATATCCTGTCGATACGGGCCTAACAGGCCTCCTGCCAGCCTCCTCCCTTCTCCAACCATTCCTCTGATTGCTGCCTGACCTGGGGAGACATGGGGCAGAAGTCACTATTACACACGTGACTATTACATGTCCTTATTTAGACATAGAGCATCTTCAAACTATCTGACAAGTGCTATGAATACAAGAGGTGACAAATGACTGTGGTTCATATATCCTTTCTTGTGAATTAGAGGAGAGGATGCTGACTTCACACTGACTTCATAAACTTTCCAGGTTTGGTTAAATCTTCTAAGAAAGCACATAGTGGGCAGGTACCTGTGTTCCACTGTAGTATCTCACACTCTGCTCCCAAAGGGAAGCATGCAAGGAAATAGGAAACAATAAAAATGACAGAACAGGAACAGCAACTGGCATCAAACAAAGCGTTAAAAACAATGACGTGCTCCCTGGAGTCAAGTTAACCAGTCATTCAGTGATTCATACAGATACCTCACTGTGGGCATTTAAGGAAATGCCACCAGTCACCAGCACAGTCATTTCTTTACCACATTCGGAAATGTCAAAAATTAACACTGAATGTTGAAAACGAGACACTTTGCAGTCTCCTCGTGGACCACTTAAACGCCTCACATCTTTCAGGATCCTGTAACTGCCAGCATGAGTCTCAGGTGTTGCCATAACCACTTTCACACACTCTCCATCACCCACAGAGAGTGACAAAAGTCATTGAAGGTCAGAGCATTTATTTTTGAACCAAACTACTACATCATCCTTCCCTGGAGCCGTCATCCAACCCACGCTCACCTACTCCTCTGTCGTCAACTCCAGGGTTGTTCACCCAGCGGAGGGCCTGCTCCATCTTGCCCTCCAAAGTAACGGCGGGTTTGGCTGGTCTCATGTTGGCCACGGCTCGGTTGGTTTTGGACTGCAAGGTCAGCAGCGCCGCCCCAATCTGCTTTGCCAATGCACGAGCCTCTGGGCTGTCACCTTTACCCCTGAGGCAGTAACAAATAGAGAGATGATTTGAGGGAGGACACAAAAAGGCATAAAAGTCATGTAGTGTGAAAATTAGCTATTAAATACAGAATTCAAACCAATCAAAGCTGAAACCCTGTAAAACACCAAGATAAAGGGAAATACCACCGTCAGAGGCTGATGCTACTTTTTCATCTGTTTCTCAACATTCATTTTTGTCTTGTTTAGCCAGAAATAGAGACAAAATGTTTTAATCTCTGGTTTCTAGTGGGGGCATGTGTGTGTTTCACATAAAAGCACAGGATTCCACGAAAATAATTCTTCAAGGAAATTTATAATGAGTTTCATTACTATCTACAGATCTAAGGCCAGAAGAGGAAAATAATTTCACACACTTCATTGGTTTGAAATATTGAATCCATTTCTTTTGGGGTCTTGTACAATCAGTCCTTACAAGGTTGTACAGTAAAATAGCCACATATTAGAAGTGCAATGGCCCCTAAAATCTTCTTGTGTACCTGTACAGTCACATTTTTCTCCTTTTAAAGTTCAGATCCATAGTTTTCATATGGATCTGGGTGACAGCTGGCTCATTTGGTTTACTTTTTCATGTTTATGTCTGGTCTCCTTTTATGGTCAATACATCCAGTGGAAGTGGAGAGCAGAAAATATATTGCTGACTGTGACTCATGCTGCGGTGATTCACTGCACTACAGTAACATCTTGTAAATTAACTGCTCTAAATTCAACAAACTTGCCATCAGGCCGTGTCTTTAATTCATTTCAAACATGAAAATCTGTGGCATGAACCTTGAAGTGAGTGGTATTTTCCTTTAAGCTCTAAGTTTGGATCCACAAACTCTTATTGACCCTCCACATAAATACCATGACCCCATCACACCATATTCAAACAGAAACCTTATTGTAGGACTGATGCCCAGGGTTGACAGGCAACAACATATTTTCCAGGCAGGTAATATATGCCAGCTATTGGCTGCATGAGGTTGCAGTTTGAGCCTACAGAAAAGAGGGTCTAAGAATTACATAAAGTATTCACAAGTCACAAGTTATTGGTCGTGCATGCGTCAGAAGATGGAAAGCGTACTGTTTGCGTAGCTCCACAAGTCTTGCAGTGAGGCCTGCGATCTCACTGATGGAGCGCAGGATGTCATCCCTCTCTTTGGGGTCTTCACATAAATCTGCGATGCGCTTGGCCTCTGCTAGTAGTGCTCTGATGTTCTCTTCCCCCTCAGGACCGCCGTTAGGATCAGCCAGCCAGGCCTGAAAAATGCACATATATGGCTTAGTACTCATCTGATGAGATAAGCAACATAAATCTGTGCAGTAACACTAGAGAGCATCAAGAATGGGCAAACACCACTAAACACTGCACAGTACATAAGCATTTAGCTTTAAATTATTCAGTGAAAATTTCAAACTGATTAAGCTTGCTTGGAAATCAAATTGGAAAGAGAAAAGAGACAGAAATGGGATGAAGATACTAAGCAAAGAGGAAGAGTCATTCACTGGGGAGAGGGTTAATGTGGATTACTGTGCTGTTGTTGTTTTATCTGACCTGTGCAGCATCCAGCCTTCTGGCAATGGCCTGCTTGGCATTGATTAGAGCCTCCAACCTACGAGCAGCACTGTCCACTTTGCCAAATAACAAGTCTAAGCCCTGTGAGCACTGGCCTGCACGCTGCACACACCCCGGGGTCGGGCCCTGGCCTCTGCCATGAAAGGAAAACACACACAGCTGACACTTGATGGCAAAATGCATTAGATGAAGGGCAGTTAAGACGACGGTTTGGCTCACTTTCTCTCAGACAAACACACACTACCTGGCTCGTAGGTCGGCGATCTGGTCGGTCATTTGTCCCAGAGCCTTAGTTGTTGCCAGTATATCTTTCCTCTCCTTCCCAGCACACAGCTCTCCCACCTTACCAGCTTCATCCAGTATGACACGCAGGGCGACCTCACCGGGGTCTCCTGGGCATGACGAAACACCCCAAGAATCTAAAAATCTACAAATCTGACTGAGTGTTTGAACAGGAAGCATAAAAATCACAGTTACCTGGTTGTCCATGGGGGTCTTTGAGCCAGCTTTTAGCTTGTGCCATCTTTGACTCAATCAGAGCCAGAGATCTCTTCAAAGCCTCCATATCCTGAGGTAGAGAGAAAATACAACATTGTGTATAGCTATGTCAAAACAGCAGTGGGTATTAAATAACGAGGTTCTGCTTTACATTTTGGCATGCTGTAAATAAAGAGTTGTCAGTAACAACTAAGTAGTTTTTATTCATTGCTACTCAAACAATAATGTGCCAAAATAAACTCTGGGTTGCTATGAGCCAACATTAAAGGAACAGGGTGAAGTTATTTTTCTTACTGTCAACAAAGTTAATAAAAATACCAAAAATGAGGCATTAGTCTCAAAACTGCATGTGGCACTAAGCCCATTCATTCCCACTGAAGACATTTCTTTAAAATGGGTCACAAATAGAGGGTGTAGGTTCATAAAAAGATTAAAGTTTTCTAAAATAGCTGGGAACTGTAATTTTTAGCAAACACTCCTCAAACAGGAATAAATAGCACTTTTGTTGGGGACTACTTTCAGATGCGGATTAATACACATTTGCTGTGTAAGTCAGTATTTGTAGCAGCGGGACAGCGTAGATGGGATCGATTAGTGATTAGTGCTGGTGTGGCAACAGTGTTCAGAAGTTTTTCAAATGAGACATTTGAGGGACAGTAATGACCTCACATCTGAAATGCCACAAACTCTTTCAATGCTTTGTATCAGGTGGAGAAAAAACAAAAAGCCAATTTTCCAGCTCAGAGGAGAATGAACCGCTTAAGTGGAACCATTCAATACAGTCCATCTATTATGGATGCGTCTGGACACCAACCAGCTTATTTCTATAATTCATGACCAGAGAGGAGGACAGGCAGCGTGTGCCAGCGGTTCCCCCACACACTGACAGTAAGTGCTTATCACAGCTTATGCACAGAGTATGCGGTATATCCACAGCAAAAACACACACACACACACACACACACACACACACACACACACACACACACACACACAAAAACACAAACTGACAGATCATTGTCTGAGGTAGCTGTGTGCAGAGAAACATGCAGGGTTACAGGTTAGACTAGTGAAACAGATCTGAACTTTGCCAGTAAATGAACTCAGGGCACATTCTCTAACTAATGGGCACAACACATTTCCAAGAGAGAATATCCTGCCCAAAAACAGCGTCTTACTGTGCTACTGAGAGCTCTAATACACAGTAAACATCAGCAACACAAAGAAGATGGATTGAATTTCCAAAGCAGTTATCATTAAAAGAAAAAGGTTATTTAGCTTAAAAATGTAAACAACTGTCATCTGTTTCAAGCCATTTGACTCAAATGGACATCTGGAGACAAACGGATGCACATGTAACGATATAGTGATGAAGTGTGTGCACTGAACATCATCACGTCAACTAACAGTCAGTGGACTAAAACACATGACACACTTACTGTTAAATACCAGCATGACGGAAACATATGTAAGCATGAGGATGTATTTCCTTCTCTCTCTCTCTCTCTCTCTCTCTCTCACACACGCACACACACACAGACACACACACATACACACTTGCATGCTGGAAACTTCAGAGGGGGAGAGAAACAGGCTTACCTTCTACAGGGAGGAAAAGAATGGAGGAGGAAGGTAAAGAAAGAAAAGAAAAAGAAAAAACCAGGAGTTATACTACCAAGCAAAAAGAAAAGTGAAGAAGTGAATTTTTTTGGAGATGCTCTCTTCAGCACAGAGGGATGTGTGTGTGGCTATGTGTGTGCAAACAGGCACTCCAAAGCAAAAATATGTATCTGAGTTTTCCAGTTGTTGGGTGGTTTAGGGTATAAAATGAAGAAAATCTGAGCTGAAGTGTGCAGTGCAGGTCGTACCTTATTGGCCCAGGCGTCCTCGTCCCACGTGGTGAGCTGTAAGACTCTTATGATCTCGTTGATTTCAGCGCTAATTTTCTCAAAGGTAAACCTTCTGTTCCTCTCGGCCTCCTCGACGCCGACACCCCGACTGCTCTTGGTTGCAACAAAAATCTTCACAGCTGAGGACAAAAAGGTGAGTACTGATGATTACAGGTTATATAGGAGCACAGATTCATCACAAAAGATATAAATCTGTTCATTAAAGCAACTATTTGCAGCAAGCCCTGGTAGTGTATTATCCAAAAGCTCCAAAAAACACATGTCCTGCCATCAGAATTATCTAATTCACCGTAAACACTTAAAGTCTAGTGACTTTAAAGCAGTATTAGCTCACATTTTGGCCACTTGGGGGCAGCAGAAACATCATATTATCACCCTTTTAGTTGATGACAAACAGTTGCTTATTTATGCATCAGCAGATATGAAGTAACATTAGCATTTGTTCAAGTCTAGCAACTGTTTTGGTCTCCACCAACTCCTGAGAGAAATATCTGGTTCTATAGCTGCTAAATGCTCCCCTATGTGTTCACCAGCTTGCTGCTAGCTTAGTTTTCCTGGTGCTGGGCAAGTAGCGTACAGTGGGTTTGTCAGAGCTTTTTCACTGACACCAGCTGCCTGCTGCGGCCAAAAACACAAGAGAACCAAACATTTTTTCAATTAAATTTACATTCAACATGCATGTTTGAATGAACATCTTGCAAAAGCTGTGACAGCGTTTCTCTTCTTTGCTGGTGCAGTATACAGTATGAGAGACACTCGTGGAGCAGCTAGTGGGCGATGTGTGTGTGCAGTCAGTCTGACATCCCCAGCAACTAATGACTGTAATTATCAGCGTTGCTATAACAACTGCTGGATGCTCAGTGACCTGCAATGTCATTTGCCCACACAGACAGACAGACAGACAGACAGACGCACATACACACCGGATATGAGCATAGGCAGCAGCTCTTTGACAGTGTTCATGGAGTTGACGAGCATCTGTCTGTGTTCTTGGTGCGTCAGCTCCTGCTGCCTCTCCTCAATCATCTTTGACATTTTGGTCATCCCTGAGGAAAAGAAAGAAATTTTATGGTGCTGTGAAAGTTCAAGGTTATCAAAATCAAGCCAAGGCAGCAGGTAGAATTCAGCAAAAGGTGGTGAGTTTTTCTGTTTGGGGTTAGCGTCACAGTTTTAATGCTCTGACAGAGGCCGACGGCATCCTCTGGTGTATTCACCAAATGAGTAGTTTCAACACATCCCAACAGATCATTCCTTCATGAGCGACTGATCTGGCACAACGAAAGCATCAGTCAAGTGTGAGAAAAGCTTGGCATCAGATTTCCTCCAGCCCATTACGCCACCGTGCACTGACAACACAGTTGACCTTTTACCTCTGATGATAAATAGCCTGTTTATGGTGCCGTGCTAATGCCAGTGAAAACTCCTGTCTTTAATCACGGCATCTTAGTGTCAGAGAGGCAGTCAGTTAATTTTATTTTTCATTATGACAGATGGGTCTTTTGACCCCGAGAACGGTCTGAAACAAAGGTTGATTGCACGGTTCATGTTTTAGTGGTGGCCCTAATAAAAAATTTCTGCCGATGCCAAATTGTGTCACACATTTGTGATAAACCTTTTATTAAGACAACAGTAATTATCTGGACAGTTAACTGAATATATAAGGATTCAGTTGCTCATATGCAACATTCATTGATGCATTTGTTACTAAATATTAAGCTTAAGTTAACATAAGTGCCGGTGTACACTAACTCTGTTTGTCATTATCAGTTAATCTCACTGTTTGCTTGATTAATTGATGATTATTTGGTCCATAAATTGTGAAAAATGTCCTTCACAAGTCCAAGGTGACATCTTCAAATTGCTTGTTTTGTCTTACCAACAGTCTAAAATCTAAAGGTATCACATTAAGCAAAAAAATGGAGCAAATTCTCACTATTTAGAAGCTGGAACAAGGCAGTGTTTGGTATTTGTGCTTCAACAGTTCAGTTTTCAAGATATTTTTTGTATGATTTTTGACTAATCGTTCAACTCTGAACTGGAAGACTGTGCCAATGCTGAATCACTGCTGCTGCAGAACTCTTCCTTAAAATAGACATTTTTCAGTGCAGACTTGGTGTAATAGCCCATGATTTTGATACCTGGCTGAAAAATAAGCAGGGTGTCTGTGCATATTTGAAGGCCAGTTATTGCTCATATGGACTGGTAGCAGTAAAACTTCCAATGAAAGATGTAGAAATTCTAGTTAATGTGTAATGTGGAGGTCATCACTGGTTTGATTCTCGCTAATGACATTTGTGCTCCCTCTCTCTCCATATTTCCACACAATCAACTGTGGCACAAAATATAACACAAAATGTCTACAATGTTAATGCTCATACATTTTGTATGGGTGCTCTCTGAACAGAACCCAGATCTTCAGTTTTAGTCAAACTGCATGAAATGTCACCCCTAAAAAGTGGCATTTTAAGAACCACACAGACTCATCCTGACTGAGCAGCAGCTTTACAGTGGTAGTGTTTTTTATTCATTTATTCATTTTTTAAAAAAGAAAGCTCCTGCTGACCTGGTCCCAGGTTCTTGGTGTAAGTGATGAGGTCCTCCATGGTCTCCACCACCTCAGCTACTGTCAGATACTCTAGGATACCTTTACACACGCGAATTATCTTACGCACCTGGGACACAACACAGACATCATCACAAGCAGATGAGAACATGTATGCAGGCATAAAACAAAAGGTGATAATGCAGATTGAAGACAAACTTCTTTGTTATGAGAACAAAGCTCAGTGTGTGCATGAGCTTTTTTTAGACAGCGCTGAAGTTACCCTCTTTTTGTGTGGCATCTTTGTGAATATGTGTGTGTGAGTGTGTGTGTGTGTGTGTGTGTGTGTGTGTGTGTATGCGTGTGTGTGTGTGTGTGTGTGTGTGTGTGTGTGTATTCGTGTGCAGTCTTGTGATGTACATCTTGTGACTCTGAGAAGTAACTCTTTCAGAAATGAGGCTAGTGATGAGAAGTGGAGAGCATTATCACGTGCCCAATGTGACTGCCATCAAACACTCCACGCACACACACACACACACACACACACACACATACACACACACACACACACACAGTCATGTTTCCACCACTTCTGGAGACAGTACGTAGACTTGCATTAATTTCCAGGACATTACCCTAATCCTAATCCTAACTACTTGCCCAGCCTAAGACTAACTCTAACCTTAGCCCAAGTCTAAAATTGAATGATTTACATTATGGGCCTCTTGCATTTTGTCCCCATAAGAAGGGTGAGTCCCCACAGTGTGACTGTGTAAACAGATTTATGTCCCAACAGCATGAGTAATATATATCCACACACACACACACACACACACACGCACACACACACACACACACACACACACACACACACACTCCAATGCAGGCTGGCACATACCATATACTCTCTCTCACACAGACAGATAGACACAGATTCAGCCACACACACAAACACACATCCTGAGTTATGACAGAGGGAAGTCATTTGATCTCAGTGATTAGATCTGGCTGCATTTGAGACTCCATTACAGACTCGCTCTAAGCTGAGTTCCTCCTTCCTCTGTACAGCTATATAAAGCTTGATTTCCCTGAAAGATACCACACCTCTGAAGTAAGAGTGATTCTCAGGACACACACATGGACATAAGGAGGCAAACACAAACACACCTCAGCCTCATCAAAGGTGAGGAGCAGGTCAGACGTTCCGGACAGTATCCCTCTGGATCCATCGATCAGGTAATCTCGTGCAGGAACAGAGTACGGATCTGCCTTTAGCATCTGTGCTGCCTGGACAAGTTTCGAACTCGAGTTCTCCACCCTGAAGAAACACAGCTGGCTTAAGACAAGCAGTGAGGATTAAACCCAGCATATAAATTTACTAATAACAGAAATTCACCACCTTGTAAATCAAATAGATCAGATCTCATCTCACATCTACCATAGAAAACCATGAGCTACAAACAGACAGCTTCAAGGTGTTACAAGGTGCACACTTAGGGAAGTGTGCTGATGCGCCAAATTTGGGATCAATATAGTAAAGTCTAAGTCTAAATTTGAAAATATTTTTCTGTTTAGTTCTGTATTTGGGGACCTGGGATTCTGAGTTTGTTGTGTTTGAAATAACACAACCTCTAATATAGCAAAACCTGCCGATTTCTCATTAAAATGTGAGAATGGTCCAGGTTTTGGGTTTTCATACCAATTCTTTAGAGATGAAGGATTAGTTAACCTGAAGAAAGTGATGGATTTTAAAAGCACTTAATAAAGCCAAGTCCCTCCTCTTTCTGACCCCCATTGGTCAGGGTATCGATGGCTGCTGGTTCATCTATATTTAGGCAGGTTCACATTCCCACACGCCCCCTTCTAAGCCCTGTGAGTGAGATTTATGGTGTAATGCGCCGTGCATGTGCAAGTGAGCCTGAAAGAGCAGTGTGTGTAGATTTGCTTGAGGTCTGGTCCCTTTTCTTAAACCTGAAAAACTAATTGGAAAATTGAAAAACAAGAGATGACAGAAAATGAAATAAAGGAGAGAACATACTGGAAATGGATGATATCACAGACGCAGAAAAAGCAAAGAAAATACGCACAAATGCAACTCATACAGGCAAGCAAACACAGCCTGATGTTTAAGTCCTGTGATTGCTGAGTAGCAGCTCTCAGCCAGCACCCAGAGTTCATGTCAGCTCTTCAGATGCAAGTTGGCAAACAACAAACAGCCTCTCAGAGGTCTGGATGCTGGAGCCGGACATTCACCCAGGCTCGGCCTCAGAAGTGGCCCTTTGTTGCAGCTGGGAACGCAGCCACGTTTCCTAACATTAAATCCACTGGAATCCTCTTTTTAACAAGTTCTCTGTCCGCTGAGATAAAGAAAACTATTTCCATAATTTTGTCTCTGGGTATTTCTGGGAGTGACTGTGGGTGAGAGAGGGGCAGAGGGAGGCCTGCGAAGAAGCAGTCAGACTCAGACTTACTTAATGAACGCAGGAGGCATGTCTCTCTTCATCACCTGGTCCTCAGTGGTTTGAACTGTCTCCTTCCCCACCTGCAACACACACAGGTGGACCATTGTATTATTATCATTAGCTGCAGCAAGACAGGAAATTGTATTCAAGCAAGCACTATTAATAGTCTGAAGGGTGAACGGGTGTGTGTCAATTCACACCTATTTCAACCATGCATGCATGTCATATCTTTTAAGCTTCGAGGGAAGCAGCTCAGGCTCCGGTTAACTCGGCCGTCTGTTTTTCTACATGAGGACAGGTCAGAGAAAATACTCTGATACGGTCTAACTCTTCAGACCATGCACCCATATGGGATAATGACCTGAAGGTGTGCAGAGCTGCTTTCATGTAGTTGTCAGCATGGTCATCAGAAGTGGGAAATATTGCAAGGAGGAGAATAGCTTTCCAAATTAAACCAGGCAAAAATGATATTCAGGACCTGTAATCGTAAATGTTTCTTTTTATTTAACAAACTGAACTTGGCAGTCATGATTGTGAGTATTGATTTTTCTATTAGAGCTGTTTGATTTTTTCCCCTCTGTCTGTGCCCCACAATCTCACTAAATGTGATTCAAACTACCATTATTTTTCACAACCCCACATTTATTTCAATACCTTAAGGACATCGCTGACGTTTCTCACTCCACAAATAAGCAAACTACTTAAGACATAAGAATTTCTATTTTCCAGTCAAACATTTCATTGTACACAAAAATAAGCATGTGCATGTTACCGTATCAAACAATTCTTTCTTTATGTAGGATGAGAAGTAACATAAGAAACATGGGACCATTTCATCTCTCCTGAAGATTGTGTCATTTACCCTGTTTTGTCATAGATGTGGTAATTGCATAAATGACTTGCAAACAGACAGAAAGTCAGAGTGGGTATCACATCTGCACACAAACACACACACCTAAACACACAGCTCACTTCTTCTGCAGATGTTTCTAAAGTGATGCAACTGGCTAAAAAAACACATCTCTGAACCCCGGACTCTCTCACTCAAAACACACAAGCATGCACCCACACACACTTGAGATGCAATTACAGTGGGATGATGACATCGGTCTCTTGCTGCTGCGTGGATGGAAGTCGGTTAATAGACTTTCTGGCCCCAGAGACTCAGCAGGCAGCCGTCACATGGCGCATTCAAACAACACCGATTCACCTACTGAGATCCAACCAGTCGGCTCATCACCTGATTTTTTTTCAGATTTTTCTGACCATTTTACAATAATAGACACTTTCCCTATTCTGCTCATACACTGTGGCTGTCAAGAAATACAGTAAATAAAAACAATTTCAGTTTGTTATGCTGCTCTATTTTGAGCTAGTAATACATCACTTATTAAGGTCATTATCAGTGGTTGTATTTTATGAACCACAGAAACAAGAAATCTGGTCTTGTCTGTGTTTTCATCTTTGTGTAACTAATAAAGAAATAACTGTTACTTTGAAGGGACGAGTCAAGCTCAAGTTTTAAAGCATGATCTCATGATAAACACTAGTAAACTGTTAATCTGACTGCAACATAGACATTGACCACATACAATGATAATACTGAGCCAACGAACCTTTCACGCGTGAATATGATGTACAGTATTTCATGCTCATTCTGCCCTTTTTAAACAAAAAGTATACTTTGTCATCCTGCATAGTCACCTTCACTTCATTTTACATTAATTTAGATGTGAATCTGCATGATACTGAACAGCACGGCAGTGATGTCATTTGTCACTGTGAAACATTGAGATGAATGTTCACAAACACTGTGAAAATATCTAAAAGGATACAATTAAAGTATCTGAATTTTTAAATGTGTCTTGGTGAAGTTCCTTGTTTGAAAGAAGCTGGGACATTCCCAGCTCTAACATGTGAGGAATGCAGCTCGACGAGTCGAGTGGACCCTGAAGAAAAACTCTGCACGAACTCGCCGAGTCACATCAGGTGACTGATCAAAGAGCTGAGTTTCCCTTAAGCAGCAACGCCTGGCATTGATTATTCAATATATAACTAATGCACTGTTAAGTGCTTTGTTGGACACACTGATAGTGTGATGTGTGTGGTTGTACAGCCTGAAAGGTGTGACTGCTTCAGCAGGAAACAGACAGCTGTCAATCAAAGCTGACACAGTACAATTGGCTGGGTCTTTTTATCAGCATGCAAGTTTCTCTTCATCGTGTGTGTGTGAGAGAGAGATTCATAAATATATTTGAGAGTGGTTATTTCAAAAAAAGCAATATCTGTGGTTTCATAGAAGCAAACAGACCTGAAAATGCACTGAAACCCATTGAAACTAATGGAGAATGAGTAGTCAAATGTTTCTACTTGCTGCATGACTATTAATAGTTTTGTGCAAATTTTTTTTTAGAAGGAATTTATCAATGGGAGACCCATGCATGTGTATACTGAAAATAGTAATAATCCATATATTTTTATTACCTGTTCTCTGGCGTTTTCTATCATTTGTCAAGAAACAGTAATGCCCAAAGATCTGTAAGATGCTCAATGACGAAACTGATGAGGACCTGAGAAGTTGGGTGATGTTTTTCTTGTTGTTTATCACTGAGCGGGAGTCATAGTCCATCATTCAAACAAAAAGATTGGTTAGTGCAGCTTTAAAGACATTCATTAATAAATTATTTGATTGAAAATTGAACCAATTTGTCAACTAACCATTTCAGCATTTGAAAACACAATAAAACATCAAGAAAAAAGATGCAATTCTGCTACATAATATAAGCCAGGAGTAGATTTAAGGCAGACTGAGAAGCAGAGGGGATGTGTGGACACACAGCCGGAAACTCATTCTGGTTCTGCCAGTGAACAAGAAGAGATGGCTCATATTTACATGGTGGAACAGGCTGAGAACAGTTGGTGTGTGTGTTCCTGTGTGTGTAGGGTGTATGGGGGGTTGGAGGTGGGAGAGTGGACTGTCTTGGCAGAGTGTGGTCTGAAGACGCCAGAGACACTTTCCCTCCCTCACAGGGTGCCGGCGTCCAACTGAAAGTGGCTACTCCTCTCCCTCTCCCCATCCCTCCTCTTCTTTCCTCGTTCTGCATCATGCTGTTCGACAGTTTTAGTCGGCAGTCCTCGCATCCCTCCTCTCCGTCTCCCTCTGCTCTGTTCTGTCAGTGTGTGGTTACTTCACTCAACGGTAAATCTATTTATTCCTTCCTCCCCCCTCCCCCCCAGAAATACCCAGGATCTATGCTGACTCCTTCATGAGCAGATACTTCACAAGCACCAGCGAGGCATCTCTGTCATCAGCACAACTTCAGCGAGCTCACACTTTCAACCAAATACACCAGCAGCATCTTTCAGATCTTTAGTCGAATCAGCGTCAACCCACGCGTAACCTCTGACAGATTGAGACTGACACCATCTTATTTGTGTGTGTGTGTGTGTGTGTGTGTGTCTAAGTGTCTCAGTGACCTAGATTTTAAGTACCCCCCACAGCCAGCCCACCCTGGACGGGGTTAACAGTGTAATTGTATCAGTGTGCAGTGGGACTCTTGTGGTGATGGTGGCATGTTGCTGTATTCTGTGTTATATCTTAGCTCAAACCGAATGAATCAGCTTTCCAAAATAAAGCATGTGTGCTCAGAAGTGTGTGCGTTTCAGCTTCAGGTGTACTTAACATCCAATTAAGTTTATCTACCCAGCAACCAACCACCGCTGATTCTATAAGCTGTGATCTCAAGTACCTTTTGTGCTCTCTTTCAACACCTTCTTGTCATCCACTTCTTTACTCTCACTCCTCAATCACTGAACAATGCAACTACTCAAAATTTTCTCTTCAGCTGCATTTGTAAACATTTAAGTATGTCTGAAAGTACAATGAGCCATACAGCCATAAATGTTCGAAAAAGCAGGAGGTATTTTTTAGCTTTTATTGCATCCTACTTTTTTTCTGTTGTGATAGTTTTGTCATTCGTCTGCCTTATACTAGAGTCTCTCCATCCTAACAACATTTCCTCTGTCTGACAGCTTCCACTGTCACTGTGTCCTCAGCGCTTATCTCTCCCTGTAGCCTTGCATCTCCATCATCTGAGACCCAGCGACATGCCTGAGGCTGCTATTAGCCTCCTTCTGCTCACTGTCTGGATGGATCAGCTGAATGGATCAACGAGGACAAGCAGAGAAACAGAGAGATGAAGAGGTGTGCCTGGTAGCAATGGGACGTCAAGGAGTCAGCAGCAGGATGGTATCGCACAAAAGGGGATTTTTCACTAAGACACATGACTGAGTGGCCCTTTTCGTTATCAGTTAATGAGACATTTATCAAAACGATCTTGTGTGTCCTTGTACAGGGAACAAGCGGCCAGAGGAACTATTCGGAACTTTGACATGACAACTAGACCAAAAAAACACCTTATTACACCAAAACTTTTTACACTATAAGTTATTCTAAAGGAACAATCCACACAATAAACATATCACCCAGCATATCACTGTCTGAACAGACAGATCACAGTCTGAGTGAGAGAGTTTGAATGTTCGGGTGAACTGTCCCTTTAAAATCCATGACTAATAATGTACAGCTTATACTCAGATGTTTTGCAGAGTAACAGTCAATACTTGATACTTGTGGACGTAGGCAGCTGTTTAGTCCCTCCCAGAGAAGAAATCATGATCCCTACTGAGCATCCCAGTAACATATTAAAATAACAGGTTCAGACTTTATTTTAAAAAGGCAGCCCTGCAGAGGAACCATGGCCAGAAGACCAGTTCAAAGGTGATGCAGCAACATGCAAAAGCAAAAATACATTAAAAATGACTTAAACGTGGGAGCAAAAATAAAACTGGCAGGGTGCTGCACAAAGACCAAGCCTGTTTAAATCTGAGAAAACGGACAGCTTTGCAGTCTACCACACAAACTACAGCAACAGTTTTTCTGGCATTGTGGCCATGTCTGATCCATCAAGTGTGACCTTCCACACTTTGAGACACGTTCTGACTCAAATTAACAGCTTTTTTCTCTCTATCAGCCTCAATAATTAAAGTGCAAGCAAGTGAGTTTTCTTCTGTGTGCTGCTGATTTCTGATGAGTGAGTGAAGCCCGGCAGGCCCTGCATCAATAACAACGACCCCGGAGCAGCATTAATGATGTGGCCCGTATTGATTTTTTCAGTCAGTGCATACAGAGGAGACACGAGTGTCTGACTGAAGCCTTGCTTGCTTCTATAAAAAATGACCACTTAGAGTCAAGATGACAGAGATGAAGCAAGACAGAGGAGATAGTATGGGACAGGGTAAGTGGAGGGGTCAGCTGGGAAAAGAGAGAACAAGGAGGAAAGTGCAGGCTACAAGATGAAGGGTAGAGGTGGGAGGCTGATAAATGACCAAAGAGGGTATGTATTCTCTGTGGAAGTTACTACTGTGAAGTTTCTTTAACTCATTGTTCTACAAACTGCAAATACTGCAATAATCTACCTCAGTTTAATGAAGCTGAGAGCACAGAAAGCTATAGCACCACTCTCCCTCTGGCACTAGTGACATTTCCCTCTTAGCTGATCACACTGTGTGTGTGTGTGTGTGTGTGTGTGTGTGTGTGTGTGTGTGTGTGTGTGTGTGAGAGAGAGAGAGAGCGAGAGAGAGAGACGCATCCTGTTAATTCAGGACTCAGCACTCGTTTCTTCCGCCCCACAAACTTCATTAGGCTCAGCGGCCATCTGATTATCAATGGGGGCAAAGTTTGTCATGTTGTTGTGCTGCTGTGTTGTGTGCGCACATACGCGCGCCGAGGCGCACAAAAATCTACTGCAGGAGCTCGTGAAGCACGCATGAGCGTCAGCTGGGTGTATGGCAGTTTTATATCGTTTTAATGGCGAGCAAAGCTCATGATGAGGTTGCCATAAATCTACCTGGAAGCCATATAGAAAAATAACGAACTGCTCGCTGCGCAGTGAAACAGTCTGATGACTTCCTATTCTAATAATTTATGACATTCATTGAATAAAAGCTGTGTTGTCAGACAGGTCATTGCACTAGTTTGTCTCCAGAAATGTCGCTTTGGAAGTTTGCAAGGAAAATGTCACCAGATGCAGGCACTTTGCCGCTGAGGTCTCAGTGAATTGACGCCCTGATTGGAACTCGGGACTCACCCGCACAAGATTGCTGACTGCCGCCTGCACCGCGGCCACCGGCACCGTCAGATCTGGGATGGCTTTACCGTCCACCTCTCCCTCCTCGTGCATGATGACCAGGTGGGAGATCTGCTGGGCCACCGGCTCCAGGATACTCTCGATGGTCTTGGTGTGAAACACCGGCATCGTGAACGACTTTTACCGCAGCCCCGATAGAAGAAAGGCGGCTGATCGCTCCAGCACTGAAGGTCCCCCCTCTCTCCTCTCCTTCCCTCTCCTCTCCTCTCCTCTCCTCTCCTCACCGACACAAGCAGGAGGACAAATCCCGAGTTGTCAGTCCAGCCCCTGGGACGAAACCCTCATACGGCTCTCCTCCCGGTGTGCACCGTTTCCTCTGAGCACCTCGGCAAAGGCTGGACTCCGACGGTCGGTGTCCTCCGGTGGGAGCGACCCAAATCGTGACAGAAGGAATCACCGCCCTCCGCCCAATCACAACGAAGGAATACAGCTGCCAAGCGGGTTGCTGTTGGTGCGCACTGACGCTTCTCCCCCCCACGTCCACACACATACATCATACATCTTACACACACACACACACACACACACACACACACACACACACACACACACACACACACACACGCTGCAAGTGAGAGCGCTTCCCAAATGACGTCATGCATGCCACTGGTCCCAAAAAGGAAAGTGTTGGGGTAACTTAATGGGAAGAGATTGGGATAAAATATGGGAGAAGCTGTGTGTGCAGAAGAGGGGTTAACCTTCAACATGTAAACATAATTGTGTTGGAAGCTGCAGCCTAATAAAGGTCAGCTTCACATCTGGAGATTGGTTGAGCTGCCTGTAATGCTGAAGAAACCTGGTTTTGATGGAGAGGTTTTAAAATTTTACTTTATTTTTATAAAGCTGCAAACCTGCATCTGACACATGATCTATGTTCATTAAAAGGTGGGTCAGGAGTTCATGTCTCCAGGCCTAAATGTCCAGGTCTAAATAAAGACCAAGGATTCAGCTTGCTGCTGCTGCTGCCTGCAGCTGAGAGAAGGAGTCTCTCCAGCAGACGGAGACGTACAGTCCCTGCACTGCACCTACACACTGTTTCCACAACTTCTTCCCTTGGACCCAGAGGATCCTCGATGAACAGCTGTCCCACTGGTTTTACACCCACCTGACAGGTTACACTCATGTTTCCTTTGCTGTAAGAATGAATGAATGAAAGCGAAAGAATCTGCCTCACCACATTGTGGAGGAGTGTGTGTGTGTGTGTGTGTGTGTGTGTGTGTGGTCCTCAAATCTGAATCTGTGTTGGGGAAACCCGAGACCCCAACAGCAAAAACAGCATTATTTATACCCCTGAGACCTGGTGTTGACCAAGGAGCCTGCAGCCAAGAGACCCCTCTGTGTGTGTGTGTGTGACTCTTATGTGGGTGTAGACTAGTGGCTGCCATCCAAACCAGAGAGACCGGACACTCTGGCCCACCTGGTTGGAATAAACCCTGTTACTGCCCTCTTCTCCTCTCTTCTTCCTGAGGAATTGTCCTTAAAGAGGAGTAAGACTCATACTCGCAGCATCTCAAATCCATATATGGATTGAGGCAGACTAGAGGAGCAATAAAGTAAACTGGTCTCTGTGAATAATTGAGGGGGGATAGAACAAACTGTGGTTGGCTCCAGTAGCGCTGCTGTGAGCTATCTGTATATGTGGACCTGTCCAAACAGACTTTGACAGAAAGCATTGCAGCAGGTTACTTGGAGAGGTTTTGAAGTGTGCTTTCAATAATGCCGTGATGACCAGTTGGATGGTGGTTGCTTGGTGCAATAAGCGTGCTCATATTAAACCACCTCTTGTCTTGGATCTGTCTGATGTATTTTCATTGATTGATTGTCATGATTGGAGCAGTGGTGCTTGGCTTTCCTGTGGCATGTTTCTTTTTTGGGATGGGTATGGGTGTTGGAGGTATGGGGTATTAGACAGAGAGGTCTGAGTCACTGGACAATTGAACATGTAAACAGTCCACACTGAGACTTTCCCGGGAATCATAAGTTGTTTAAGAAGATGTGTTGATCTGCAGCAAAACCATGTTTAGAAGAACTACTTTCACACACAGATACAGCTGAGTCTGGAACTGTGTGCGCACAGCTGCTGCTTGTACACCCACAGTCAGTGCTCATTGTTTTTTTTTCTTCCTTTGTGACAATGCAGCTGAACAGCAATGCTTCTGACAAAATACGTAGAATCTGACTGACTTTGATGATCTCCTGGCTTTCTTTCTAGTACCACCATGAGGCTGAGACTGACCATTGGTGCCCAGCACAACACTCTTATCATTTGGTCCTGGTGCGACACTGTGAATGATCTCGAAGTTCAACATCAGCCTTTAAGGTGCAGACACACTGGATCCGTTGAATAGCAGGAGATTCGGCCATGCAATGCATGATGGATACGGTACAGCAGGTTGACGGAGGAGTCGGCACGTCTGAATCTGCATAGTCACGACTTGTCCACAGCTTTATACAAATGAGAGCATCCAGCAGTGCACCAGGCTCGTGAAAATCAGATCAAACTGTCAAACTAGGTAGTGCTGATAAAATATGAATCAAGATTCTGTTCCTACATCGTACATAGTTCTCTCCTAAAATGTTTTCAGAAATATATTTTGGTGTATTGTTTAGTGTCAATATGACAAATATGCAAAGGCAATGACATTCCCTTCAGTCTCAGCTGTACTTTGTCTTTAGTGCAAATTAAGATGGTGAACACGGTCAGTGGTATATACCTGCATTGTGAACATGTTAGCATTTAGCTCACAGAACTGGTAGCTTGGCCATAAATTCCTGCTCTTGTTTCCTGATCAAGAACCACTTTAAACCTTATCTTTAATTTATCTTTCTTTTGTCTTTTTGTTTTTTCACTCTGTTTTAGTCCCAAACATCTGCTTCAGCTGAAATTGTTGCTTGCAATGTTTTTTTTATACTGAAAGAGTTTCCCTGAAAACCACCACAATGCCTTTTATTTATGACATGAACTCCGTCACAGTCTCTATCTCTCAATCAGATGAGAACATATTTTGACAATGTAGTACGCAGAAAAGAGATAGAGCAGTTTATTCTGTCCACTCTGCAGCCTTGCACTTTCTTGGCATAAGTGATTGGAGATAAAACATGCTTTTGTTTGTAGAGAAGCTTCACTCTGTAGGTTTTAAACAGTGGTGAGAATTATTTGCAAGGCTTGCTGTGCCCATAAAATGAGGATATACTGTAGTATATCTGTAGTAGTAAGTCCAGCCAGGCAAGAAGAAAAGTCAGATGGTTTTCTTGTGTGTCATTTACAGCTTCAGCTGTCTTAGTTCAACTTCCTTAATCTGCTGCTGTCCATGTGATGGATATCTAGTGGGATAATACATAGTGTCTGCAGAGAGATAAAAGCACAACGGCCCAATTTTTGATCTGAACGCTTTAGGAATTAAAAAAATAGTTATAATTGATCAAACAAGTTTCATATCACAGCAAAAATTTTATTTCTAGTTTCTCATATGGCAGTTTGTAAGTAATTTCAAGTCCCCAAACTGCTACACGTCTGATTTATTTGCTGCCTCTAAAAAGTTTAACAAGTGTGGAATGAACCATGCCATCTTTAGTTAGATTCTGACTGAGTTTGTGTGTCATCACCGTTTATACTGAAATACTTCATGTGATCTTCAGTGTGTCTGTATCAACTGCACTGCCTGTATGTGACTTTTACACAACAGTGCCCTCCAGTGTTTGTTCACTAAAAGATTTTTACATGCGTTGATGTGTGCTTGCAAGAGTATGCATGCAAAGGAGAGACAGAAGCACTTTTGTTTGGAGAAAATAATGAGCACGATGAATAGATAATACAAATATTTTATTCATTATAAAAAATGCTCAACAACAGGTCCAGCCTTCTCCAAGAGGAAATGCTTATTAAATTAAATTAGATAAATAAACTTTCCAATAGCTTGTTTTAAAAATCCATATTCTCACTATGAAACATTCATGCACAAGTAATAAAAGGTTTTATACACTATGTACAAGAAAAGATATTTAAATAAACATTCACTTCGAACTGAAAATCACTGAAATCAAAGCGTGCTTACAGCACACAGAGGCTACAAAACTGCTACCAACGCCCAGCAGCCGACTTTCTGCCATGGCTTCATTTTGTTGGATACATGAGTCCTTTCATGTACATGGAGAGCCCTGTTTTTGCTGCGATCCACTTGTTGTATTTGGTGACCTGCGTGTAAACCCCCGGTTTGTTCTTACTGGCGCAGCCTTCACCCCAGCTCACCACCCCGAACAGAAACATCCGACCTGACACCTCGCACACCAGTGGACCACCAGAGTCCCCCTGTGTGGAGAGGACACATCAGTCAGTCAGTATTCACAGCATGCAGAAAGGTCCCAACATCTTTAAATGTTATATTTATTATTTATCAATACTGCTCTGAACCAGCATTTATATAATGAAACTATATTTCTCCATGTCATCAATGGAACACTTCTCTGAGGAATCTCAGACCTCCTTTAATGCTGCTGGAGCTTGAAACATGTCGCATATCTGTGTATCAGATTACAGCTTACCTTAATTACTGTTATTTATGCACTTCTGTTTTTGTGCAGACATTTAGAGCAGGACTAAAGACATCCGCTGTATGCTGGCAACAAGCCTTCAGTCCTCAGGTTTTTACACTGTGGCTCATCCTCTTTTCCCAGCACAAACGTACTCATACACTGGATTCTTTGCTCACCTTGCAGGCATCAGTGCTCCAGTCAGGGCTCCCAGCACAGAACATGTTCTTTGTGATGAGATCTCCATAGTATGATTCACTTTTGCAGTCGGTCTGAGAGATAATTTTCACGTTTGCGTCCTTCAGGTACTGTGAGTAATGCCACGCCACTGCAAGAAAACACTGTGTTAGTTATAAGAATTACAGAAATGGTTGAGAAATCAGTCATGAATCTGTACGTCAGTGGTTCTGTGGTACATACTGTATTTCTCCTTCCCAAATCCTGTGATGCTGCACTGAAATCCTGCAGGGAGCTGAGTGTGAAGTGGAGGAACACACACAACCCGTGCAGACTGTGATTTCACTGCGCATTCTCCATTCCTGCTTCTGATCTTCAACAGTGCTGAAATTTAAAGCCAAACACAGCTATGAGTCCCGCGCACAAAGCACCCACGCAGCTCTTTATCTTTCTCACTCATACACACAGCACAAGTGTACCCACCTATGTCATTGTTGAAGTTGGACTCATTGTACTTTTGGTGGATGATCAGTTTTTCCACAGTGAAGCTCTGCTCCTTGTCAGCATCTGTGTCATTGATGGCCGTCTTCCCCAGGAATACAGACAGATGCCTGATGTCAGTCTCACTGCTGAACAAAATCCAAAGACAAATGGTTAAATACACACACAAGCGTGCAAACACATTACATACCCACATGAGTCATACTGCCATTATAGTATGAGAATTGCAGTGGAGGAAATGACAGTGTTTTGTGTTTTGTCTCACCCATCAGAGAAGCAGTGTGCAGCGGTGACAACCCAGCAAGGTGAGATGAGAGAGCCGCCACAGAGGAAGCCTTGGCGCCGACGAAAGATAGCAGCGATCCATGGGTGCGACTCTATGGGTGTGAAAGAACCACCCACAATTTTATGCATCCTCCGCTCAGACCTCTCACCACATGTCAGCTCTGCAGGGACACACACAATGAGTCAGTGAGTGCTGATGAAGGGGATCACAAGATTGCACTGAGAAAAAGTGTGTTTAAGCATCAGAAGTACCTGTATCCACAGCAGGTGGAGTTTTTACTGTTGTTGTGGAGCCTGTGTGGCAGCAGATAAAACAGAGATCGTTAGAAATATCCATATCAAACACAATATTTCAATGACTTCTAAATTCCCAATCTTAGCCTTACATCTGGGAATATCGCAGAATTCCTTCACAGACCTCCTTCCTCTTCGGACATAGCACCACGGCATCAAGCTGTGGTCAGGATTCCTACCATTCAAGGGAAATAATGTTAAACACATGATGCCTCTGCTGAACAAATCTAGGTGCCAGACTGGTGACTTTAAGTATACCTGCAGTAATTATGGTTGCCGAGTCCCTTTGAAGTGCCCCAAGGGTTTATGAATCTGTTCCAGTTGAGACATCTGTTGCCGTATGCCGACTCGGAAACAGACCCCCTGTAACTGCTCCCATCCCCAGACCGACACATCTCTGAAGATAAAGACAGACAAGAACATTTAATGTCACCATGTCCAGCAAATTCTGAATGTTAAGAATATGTGTTGCCTTCACAGTTGGCTTACCTTTGAAGGTGCCCTGGGATTTATGTGACAAACTCTTTCTTGACCATCTTTGCGAAAAAGCCTGAAAGGAGCACAGACAAGCACGGCTCAGACAGAGTCCCCTGGGTGTTAATGTTACACCTAAAGCTACTTCTTCTTATTGTTGCTTACCACATCTAGGCTGAATGCTGCAAGAAGGGCAAGGATGACTAACAGGTTCATCTTCACTTCTGGTTTCGCTTCTCCTTATCAGGGATATTTTTGTCTGGAGGCGGACTGAAAAAGGAATAAAAATTACAGAAATGGAACAACACAGTGTAGGATTTAAAGCTGCTCTGTCCATATATGGAGTTTATCTTTAAGCACGTGACAGAACAGAAACAAGGACACGTGTCCATTTTCAGTTCACACAGTGTTAAATTTCTGTTCGCTGCATGAGAAAAAACTGTGCTGTGGAGGTTTTAATGTGAGAGCAACAGACAGAGTATGCTCTCTGTGTGCGCTCTGTACTGTAAACATCATCTCTATCTATACAGTGAGTGCAGTATCAGTTTAGGTTTGTAGATTACTGCAGAGCATGTGCACACCATTACATCACATTATTTCAAACATTGCATTTCTAGATATTTCTGGGACACAGTGTCACCTGGATAATGACAAAGAAATATGATTGCATGGTTAAACCTTTACTTTTGATACACAATTTCTGTCAGCAAACACTTTCATATCCACTGCATCACTTTTCTTTTTTAGTTGAATTAATTTTTAGCTTTGAAATATTAGTCCTCCTGTTAATTTGTGTCCTCTCTCTATCTGTGTGAAGCGATTCTTCATGTGCATTTACAATCTATCTTTACTGTTATTTTCCTGTCAGCCTATTCTGCACACTCAACATCTATTGCATGTCTCTCCATGCTGGAAGAAGGATCCCGCCTCTTGTTCTTGATATTCTTCTATTTTGGGAGAGTTTTTCCTCACCCGAATCGAGGGCGTCAAAGCCCCTTTGGGGAATATTTGCATGTTTACCTTTCTGTCCAAGCTTGCAATCCTGTTGAAGCTTTTTGTTGTTTCTTCGAGCCGAGGTGATTGTTATCTCCTCTCTGTGTCCTCTGATATGCTCTTGAGCTGCGGCAGGACTCAGACTCTCGCTGCGAGTTGTTCTGGTGTGGCAGTGCTGATCCTCCTCACGTTCCTCCCATTTAAAAACACACGGGCTACAAGTGGGAGGAGATTAGGAGGCAATATGAAAACATCACTGGCTGATCAGCAAAGTCTTGACCAAAGATTATGTCATGTCCTGTGACACATACAGACAGAGCATCCCCCCTCCTTCCCCTGAAACCACAGTAATACATCTATGATAGAGATATCCAAAATTAGTCATGCATATGTTGAAACGTGCCACAGCTGTGAAAAGCACATCCCTTTCAAAGGTAAAATGACAGGTTTGAGATTCATATGTAACATTAATGAATAGAATTTAATTCAGAACATTTTTCCTATAACAGAAATCTTAATTGTAAGCTATAACATATGCTCGGGGGAAGAATATGTAGAAGTCTGTCGTTCCTCCTATATTCTGTATTTGCTCAGCCCAATGCCCAATTCAAACAGTTACTTATCTTATCTTATCTTAAGCCATTTTGAATGTCTGCACATCACAGTAAAATAACTTTTTCCTGATGTTTTTTAAGATTTGTGAGTTTGGATATATTTCCTCTATTACAGATGTCGTAGTTGTGCCACTGCAAGTAGTCACATTTAATGACTCAGCTCAGGGATTCATCTATTTAGTTGGAGTAAATTCCTAAATTTTGTCTTGTCTGTGCATTATTTTCTGTTCTCAACCAAAATAGCATGCACCAGTCACAGCTGATACAAAACACAGCTGCATGACTTTTAACCAGGTGAAGTAACAATGAACAGATTTCTATTATATTATTTGCTTGTTGTTTTTAATGTTTATTGCTTTCATTTGTGGAGCACCTGCAACCTTGTTAAGAAAGGTCTCACATAAACAAATTATTTCTATTCTTATTGAACATATAAACAAGCAAGGTGCTCATCACTCTAATGCTGTTTAATGTTACGAATACCTCAAAACCTTATTGCACAATTAAATACCACTGGATGTGTTTATTTAAAGTTATACTCTAAGAAAAGGTGGTCTTATGTGCAGAGCAGAGAGCAGCTGCTTTCAAGACATTTCAGCATTCTTTGTACATCTTATACTAATAATGTAACTCAACTTCCCCTAAAACAATAGGCATTGTTATTAATTTTGCATGGGGATTTCTAGACTCAAATGTCTGACGCCCATGTTACTCACATTTCCTCCTCTTTGACGTGACAATAGCCAGATATGACACCTCTGCGCGAGGCTTTGTGGAGCGGAGGCCTTTAAGCATTGAGTTTAACACGTACAACATGCTTGATACCAAGCCAGGAAGCATGACACAACTGAAAAACACACATTAATCATTTCATTTATTAACTCCAGTTGATTTTCTGATATAAATCTACTTTAAGCCCCTACAGGTGTACCAAAAGAAGAACTATGTGTTACAAAGAAATTACCCAACCCAGGGAAACCCAGGATTTTTGTGGCTGAAGCCAGCTGCAACTTGGAGTGTTTGATTTTGTCATTTTGACTCAAATCTTGTGTTTCCCACGCTTCATTCTGGACACCATCCATCTACCATACACTGTCATTAAGGCTCAAAACTCACCTGTTTGAGTTCCTGGTATCTTCCTTAACATGCAATGATGAACAATTAACTTTGTTTAATCTCCAAAGTTGCAAGAGAAGTGTGAGAGGTGGTGCCAACACTGTATCAGGGGTCCACAGTTGAAAAGCGCCTGCTTTACAGGCCTCAAACATGAGGTACCTGTGACCGGACGATGTGTCCTGTTTTGTACAGGACAAATCACGTTATACCACTTCTCTGTCTTTATTAAATAAAGTCATTCCCTTTCCTCTTTTTTATCCAAACTATCTTTGCTTCTCATTCACAATAATGTCTGATATAAGAAATCTCATAGAAATGAAGCATAAAACCATAATTTTCACATGAAAATACACAAAGCAGCACCTCCAACAAGATGTCACACCTTCATAGCAATATTTTATTTTAAAAAGAAAAGACGTTTATCGACCAGAATCTGCGGTTGTAACCCTGTATGACAGCAGTATAGCTCTGAGCCTGTATATATTTGTGTGTTGGTTTAGCCACATCCTGTCCTGTAACATATAGGAGCTTCTATACTTGTATAGACAGTGGGGGTTTGCATTAAACCCACTGATATCACTGCAGAGAAAATGAGGAAGGGGAAATGGAATGAGAAACACAAACTTGCAGAAACCGAGAATGAATCATGTTCTATTTTTTAGTCTATAATAGATATGAAGTTAGAATAGACTTTGCAGAATTTGGCCACTATCTTGATTAAACTTTGGTTACCTCATCCACTGTCAGAGTGAATGTTTAGATTCTGAGAAGGAAGACGTGTGCAAAAAAGGCAGAGAACCATAGAGAACACTTATTTTCACACTTCAAACCACTAACACCTACAACAGCTCGTAGCTGGACACTCATGTGACTTACTGCAACAAGCAAAGAGTTTTTTACTGGCTCTGACCAAATTAATGCTTGAAACTAGAATTTCCACAATTATAAAGCTGTTTGATCACCACTGACACATACAAAACTGCATTGTTAAAGTCTGAATTTCTTTGTGTCCAGACAAACTGCAAGTTATTTGAGACACATTTAATTGTTTTAAAAACTGGTGAGTGAAAATTCCCTGTTCTGTTGGCCCATAATTTTACTCATTTAAGCAATATCTCGCCCATTTTATTGCTTTTTTCTTGGTTGTGAGAGCTGAGTTTTTTGCAGTAAAGGAATTTTATATCACGTGTTTTCAGCTTCTCTATTTGATCACACCTGTCTGCTTCTCCTTTCCACCATTCTGAGAACAAGTAGAAAAAAAGGCCAAACTGCTTTGAGAAGCAACTGCTTGGGCTGGTGTGCATGCAGACATCTCTCTAGAGTAATTGCATCACCAACTGTAACCGACTGCTTTTTTCAGGCTGAAAATAAATATGGCTATAAAAATAATTCTAAAATGAATTCTTTGCTCTCAGCACCCTGTTTATATTCACCTTCATATCTTAATAGTCTGCAGACAACAAAGAGAATTAACCTTTTATTTGTGCAACTTGTGATATCATGTTAAACACATGTATAATAAAATAAATATCACTAATGGTTGAACACCAGTCTTGATAATGAGTTTGCACTTTTCCGTATTTCTCTGAAACCTGTCTCACATAACAAACTCTGCTTCACATAGATGAGAACAAACACCACAAAACCCCCAAATACTGTTGCAGAGCCTTTTGATTCATTGCAACAAGTAATAGCAGTGACCCATATTGCATCAGCCTTTACTCACCGTTACAAGCATGTTGTCACATTTCTTGACTAATTGCAGATTTCTCACTGTCTTCGTGAGCTAATCTTTTGTTTGATAATTGAGAAATTGTGAATTGCCCCAAATATGTCAAACCTCTGGAACCTTAAATAGAATCTATTATATTGTCTGAAACAAATATGACATTGTATCCCTTCATGGTCCAAGTTTGGGCTTGAAACCCAGATTTATTCTTGGAACTGTGGAAGCTTAGCAGAATTTTCTAAATGCATGGGACAAAGTGTTGCTTTTTTTTTTTTATGGCAAATTAATGGCATTTCTGTCTGACAGCTGAAAGACCAAGAATAAAACTCAAGGATCATAGATTGGCTGAAACGTACAAATATTTGGAAATGTAGCTGGAGACAAGCAAACTAGACTAGCAAACTGATGATGATGATGTTGTTATAGATCTGCCTCTCCCTCCACCTTAATGCGTCTTGACTGCCATCACCTCTGCTTTCTTATCATGTCAAAACACAGTCATTGAAATTTAAGGTCATTTAAATAGATATTATGCACTTTACAAAATGAATGAGTCAGAGGTAAACCTTCCCTCTTAAGATAAAAAAACATACTCTAGCATTAAATACCACTTAAATAGATATAGAACTAATATCTAATGTGTTTTGT
Source organism: Chaetodon trifasciatus (assembly GCA_037975065.1). Lineage (NCBI taxonomy): Eukaryota > Metazoa > Chordata > Actinopteri > Chaetodontiformes > Chaetodontidae > Chaetodon > Chaetodon trifasciatus. Next base: position 4,634,568 of record JBBMOE010000013.1, on the reverse strand, counting down.
GTGAATTTCAGTGTGTTTTTATACTGTATGTTTAGTGTGTGTGCACAGGTCTCTCTTCAAAATGAGGCATTGAGCTCACCTTGAATATCTGTTTAAACAAAGGATTAACTAAGAGGTCCAACTCATATCTGTCACTTTATGTTTGGGCTCTGCGCTGTACAGCTGTGTGTATGGCGCCATCTAGTGAAGAAATTAAGACCTTGTAAAAAGTTTTGGAGATATTCGCTCTGACTCTACTGCTTACTGTTTTGTTAAAAACGAAGGAATAAGTAAGCTTCTTTAAAACCGCTGTTGACATTAAATGCATCACGTTACACTTTCTCATCCAGTGTGGTTGGGATGGGAAACCCCCCAACAGAGGGAGTGGTCCCGCAGAAGGCTTTCTTTCATTTCCGGTGTTCAATCAAACGCGCATGCGCAGAAAGAACGCCTGCTTGTCAGCGAACACTTTCACTTTGCGCAGATACAGCCTGCCCTTCCCTCTTTAAAGCTTTCCACCGAAAACTACAACAAAACACAACATAACCTTTGGTTTTAAAGCCATGTTTGATGGACAGTGAAGTGTGAAGGAGTATTCGCCGGTTCAGCCTTATTACTGAAACACTAAGTACGAAAACGAAGCGTAAACAACGCGGTTAGCTCACTGCGAAGCAACAATGTTCTGACATCTAAAGTAAGCTAATTGACAGCTGTCGACTCTGACCTCCTGAGCAGGTGAGTTGATAATGTTTGTGGAGTGAGGTGTGGCTTTCAGTGAACTTTTCAGTCAACCGTAAGCTGTCTTTGAGTTACATGACTTTGCTGAACTTATCATTGGCAGCCCAACAATAACAAATGGCTCCTGAACTTGAGTTTATTAGTACAGCTAATGCTACAGTATTAGCAAAGTGCAACAGCTAAAGCAGTAAACGTGATTGGAGATCAAATAAAACTTTCAATGCGCATGGGAAATATTAAGACACTGTAGTTATAAGTTATATGTAAAGTTATATTTAGTAAGGTAAACATTTCAAAGATCCATGTGCAGAACTGAAATATTAAAGAAACGAATACAAGGATCTCATACTTAAAACAGATTTGACATATATTAGCCTGATATTTTAGCATGCTAAGTGGGAACTAACATTTGTGCTAGTCTATAAAGAAGAAAAAGATATAATGGTACATATGAAGTAGTAATAAAGAACATTTAATGCTGTTTCCACTGCACATGCACAGAGGAGAGATGTGCACATGGATAAATACATTTTTGAAGAACAGAAGCCTCGTCAACAATGTAGTCCATAAAGTTTCTGGACAGTGACAGTTTTGTTATCTTGGCTCTTTTTTGAGGTCTCCAGCTCCAGCAAACCTCACACTATGGAGCGCGCTGCAACCAAACAGAGCTCCTGGGAGATGAAGGAGAGGCTCGGGATGGGAGGCTTTGGGCATGTCTACCTGTACCAGCACCTTGTAAGTCCTTTCATCCACCTGTACACTGAGGAAAACGTCCCAGCCCCAAATTTGTCTTTGGCTTGGTTTCATTCCCTCTCTGTGTTTGGAGCAGGAGTTGGGAGAGAAGATTGCTGTGAAACTTTGCCGCCTGGAGCTGAACTCCAAGAACAAAGACCGCTGGAGCAGAGAGATTCAGATCATGAAGAAGTCAGTGTGTGAATCATCTGCTCGCCTTCACAAAGTAGCCCATGAACAAATGTCACTGTGCGTTGCCTTCTAATCTAACTGTTGCTGTATGTTTTAGGCTGAACCATGTGAATGTGGTGAAGGCAAGAGAAGTTCCAGAGGAGTTGAGCTCCATTGCTTTAAATGACTTACCTCTGTTGGCCATGGAGTACTGCTCACGAGGAGACCTACGCAAGGTACCAAGTGGGTATTTTATAAAGACTCCAAACAAGCAGTTGTCTTTTCAAACATTGCACTACTAATCTCTATACCTCTTTATTTAGGTGTTGAATAAACCAGAAAATTGCTGTGGTCTAAAGGAGAGTGAAGTCCTCGCGCTGCTCAGTGATATTGGTAATGTTTTCCTCAGCTTTTTACTTTGACAATAAGTCACTGTTATCACTTGTTGATGCATTATGTATATGGAATGATGTTTTTTTTTTTGTTTTTTTTTTTTTTTTGTACAAACACAGGTTCTGGTATCCAGTATCTCCACGAAAATAAGATAATTCACAGAGACCTAAAGCCAGAGAACATAGTTCTGCAGGAGATTGATGGGAAGGTGAACTGATTTCCCTTTGACATGCACACGGCTTGTGCAACCTGCAATTTCATGTATGATTTTCTGTTCCTTGCTCTCATTACGAAATTTTTTTTTCCCCCAGCTTGTCCATAAAATCATAGATCTAGGTTATGCAAAAGACCTGGATCAAGGCAGTCTCTGTACGTCCTTTGTTGGAACTCTCCAGTATCTGGTAAGTGTTGCATCAACAAATCGTTGCTCTGCATGAACAGAACAGATCAATAATCAAGCCCTGTTTTCCAAATATATATATATGTGTTTGTGGTCCAGGCTCCAGAGCTGTTTGAGAGTAAACCCTACACTGTAACTGTGGACTACTGGAGTTTTGGGACAGTGATCTTTGAATGTACTTGTGGCTTTCGCCCCTTTTTACACCACATGCAGCCTGTACAGTGGTGAGTCAACACAGCAGCAATGTTTTTCTCGTCTGTATTCCTTTCAAAATATCTAAAAATGTGCACACATAACTCCAAAGTAATTTAATGAAATATATTTGGCTAGTTTACAACAAATTCGATATTGACCATTAAAGACTCACTATGAGCCAGGAGGATACAAAAAATGGACCTATAATGCAGATTTTTTATTTGGTGACATAATGGTGACTACAGCACTTTTGTTAATATACAAAATATCTGCATGTTAAAGTTAGGGACAAAGTAACAAGGGTGTATTCAGATTATTTTCAGCTTTATTTTCAGTTCTCTCTGGTTGCATCTTTGTTTGCTTTTGTAGGACAAGTAAAGTCAAGAACAAAGGTCCCAAAGACATCATGGCTGTGGAGGACATGAATGGAGAAGTCAGATTCTCCACACATCTCCCATATCCCAACAATCTCAGCAGGTACAGGCAAAAAGAATCCCCTTTGTGCATCAGTCAAGTGTCCCTCATTCTTTTATGTTAACTGTGTGTGCATGTGTATGTTCGTAGGCCACTGTTGGAACCAACCGAGTGTCTTCTGCAGATGTTGTTATTGTGGGACCCTGCAGCACGTGGTGGAGGGCTGGATCCTGACACAAACAAGCCGTGCTGCTACACAGTCCTACAGAATATTCTCAACATGAAGGTTACTTATATGAACCTTGCTTGTTTTTAGTTGTGAGTCATTTTGGAGAAAGATTGTTGATATTTACTGAAGTTGAAATTCAGCCAGTCTTCTAAGGGTCCACTAGCTGTCCACTCTGTGTCTGTGCTGAAAAAAAATCTGTTTTTTGTACCCATAAACAAAGTGGCTCGGACAGAGCCACATGATGTTATCCCAGCCAATCAACAACAGGTGGCATTCATGTACAGGACAAGAGGAAGAGGAGTAAGAGGACCAGTAAATCTGGTAGGCTGATGTGTAATTGCATTGTGAAGAAGGAGAGATGCCAGTATCAGCAGTCTTTCCCAGAATGGCTCACTCTACCTTTAAACCACATTTTATTGAGTGCATTTATGGTTTTATGTATCCCAGCTGAGGACAGCATGCAAAGCAAAGCCCCCTGCTTTGTGCCTTAATGTCTCCAGGTGATTCATGTGTTGGACATGACGTCAGCCCAGCTGCACTCTTTGGTTTTGGGTGCAGAGGAGAGCTTACACTCCCTGCAGCTTCGTTTGGAGACACACACGCAGACACACATCTCCCCGCTGAGTCAAGAGCTGCTGCTGGAGACGGGAATCTCCCTCGACCCACGCAGACCGCCCTCTCACTGTCTGCCAGATGGATTGGTATGTGACACACACACATAAACAAAAATGTCTGATGTGAAACAGGCCCAGCCACATGTACACATGCAACAGAGGACCTGCTGTTTTTTTTTTTATTTATCTCCATGTTTTAAAAATCTTGCTTTTTTTACATTTTTGGTAGCTCTGCAGTCCTCTGTGCTTGTTATTTCTGGGCCTCGGCAGTGCAGTTGAAATGTTTATTTCCCAGTTGGTCTTTTCTGGAGTAAAAATAAATGAGGCAAATAAGTCTGTAATAGTTGTAATAGCTGGCAAATTGTTTGACGTTGTGAATGAATGTATGAAGAATGTTTGTTTCCAGTCTTTCTGGCTCCTCTGGAAGAACATGTATTAGCAAATCTAAACCTCGGCATCGGCTTCCACTGGATTTTCTGTTTTTACCAGGGAGCAATCCTCCTCTAATGCACACTGTAGAATCCCATTGTGATATTCGCTCTCTGCTTTCAGCGAGGCTGGGACAGCTCCATTGTTTTCCTGTTTGATAAAAGCCTGACCAAGTACTCTGGACCACTGACTGCCAGACCTCTGCCAGACAGTGTCAACTTTATAGGTGAGATATGCAACTGTATGCTGAGCTATAAAATGATATCCTCTAGTAAAACCAGTGAAACCAAAAATTGGTTGATATTTAGCAGGTAAGATTCTTTCCTTCTGAAGGTCTAATGACAAAAATGTTGTTTGTTAGATACAGTAAATACAAGTGATCCGCAGTGTGTGAGACTTCTCAGTTTACTGCTAGTTTTTGGTCAAACACATGTGTTATTAGGACTGGTGTGAGATTGTTGATCTTTTTACCACAGCATTGTCCAAATTCATGCTGCAACCGTGTGTCTTTTGTGAACTATGTGCTGTCTCAGTGAGGGAGACGAAGACTCAGCTCCCGCTGTCTGCACTGAGAAAGGTGTGGGGGGAAGCAGTGAGCTACATCTGTGGCCTGAAAGAGGACTACCTCCGCCTGTACCGGGGGCAGAGAGCGGCCATGTAAGCGCACAAACACACACAAAGACATACACCCACACACTGAAACATCCTTACCTTGTGACTGTGTCTGTGTAGACTGAGTCTGCTGCGTTACAACACCAACCTGACACGATACAAGAACCTGCTGTTCTCCCAGTCGCAGCAGCTCCGAGCCAAACTGGCTTTTTTTAAGACCAGCATCCAGCATGACCTTGAGCAGTACACCAAGCAGAGACACACCGGCATCTGTGAGTGGATGTTAATCTCCTGCTGTGATACATAATTTAAAGTTGTTATGGAAGCCTTAAGTGAGCTGTCTCCTGTTGTTCTGAAGCTTCAGAAAAATTGCTGAAGACCTGGCAGGAAAATGAAGAGAAGGCTGATGGGTTTATGAAGGTTGGACAGTTATTGAACTCAAAGCAAGTCTACAGTTTTTTTTTGTTTTTTTTGTTTTTTTTGTTTTTTTTTGAAACAATGCATGCTAAGGATGTTTTCTCTTCTAGGTTGCAGATGTGGGGTATCTGGATGAGGAGATAGTGGCTGTACATTTTGAGATTGTGGAGTTACAGAGGAGTCCATTTGCAAGGAGACAAGGGGATGTAATGGAACAGCTGTGAGTTCCTCTGTGATGTTTACACTATAATTATTTCCTTAAAGGATGGGTTCACATTTTTTCCAAGTTGGTCTTAAAGAATCGTCAGCTACCTATGTGTACATTTAAGAAGTTTTTCATTCCTGTAATTATTCCTGCTGTTCACACTGGCTGTCAAAAATTCTGTTCCTAAAGTGGAGGTGACGGTGGGCACTTAATGTTACTGTCCTCCTGCTGCTGCTCAGCAAGGAAACAGTGTCCAGGAAAGAATTTGGTACCAAATAGGGCTGTCACGATCATGAAATTTTAGTTGACCACTAAGTGTAATACAAATAATTGTGAATAAAAATGTAATTGTCTTTTTCTGTTCTCTTCAATATGTTCTCATATGAGCTGAAACAAAAGAACCTGTCTAACAGCAGTCTTTCCAGATAGCCAAGCTCTGTTTTCCTCCTATTTCTTTCCTGACATAGGAACCTTGTACTCAGGTAGACAGTTTATTTGGCTCAACCAGCTGATGGAAACACACTTAATTCACTTTCTGTTTGTTGCAACATGTCTAACACTATGCAGGTTTGTAGACAAACTTGAAAAAATGTGAATCTACCCTTTAAACGTAACTGGATATTGATGGTATGCACATGTTCACTCTTTCTGTTTTTCAGTGAGGAAAAGGCCATTGAACTCTACAAGCAACTGAAAGCTAAATGCAAAAGTTAGTACAAATCTTTAAACATTTTAAACAGCTTTTTTCATTCATAGCCAATGACAGAGCTGGGGAAATGGTAATCCTTGTTGCAATGGATACAACTCAGTTGTATAATAAGAAATATGTTGGCTGGGAAGACGTGCAGAAGGATTCACTGAACAATTGTTTGACAGCAGTTTAATTCCTCAGCATGGCTGTGATTGGGCATAGCAGGATGGCATACAGTGTGTGTTTAATTGACTGTGTCACATGATACTACGTGGATGACGATAGGACTGTGTGTTGGTACAGGTCCTGACCCTCCACATGGCTACAGTGACAGCTCTGACATGGTGAAGACCATACTCCAAACAGTTCAGAACCAGGACAGGGTGTTGAAAGACTTGTACACTCACCTGAGGTAATTTATCCATAAGTGCACACAATCATGCAAAGTTTGGCACAACTGAGGCATCATTTTCATCATCAGTTTCCTGTGTGTGTCATCTGTGATTTTCATCATTTTTCTCTTTTTCCGCAGTACAATTCTGGTGTGTAAGCGTCGCATTGTTGATTTATTCCCTAAGTTGGAGAGGGCGGTAGGGAACATAAAAACCGCAGAGGCAGCAGTGATGCAGATGCAAATGAAGAGACAGAAGGAGTTCTGGTACCTCCTGAAGATTGCCTGTGTGAGTATAAGACAAATGGCAAAAAAGTTGTGTTTTAGGAGCTTGAAGCTCTGCAATACAGTATTAAATGTGGAAATCAAATAATACTCTAGCTAATACATTGTGTGGCTGTTTATTTAGGCCCAGACTAATTCGCCATCACAGTCACTTATGCAGCGACCCTCGGACAGGTAAGATCTGTACAAGTCAAAATTTTCGGTTCAGTTTTGTGAATATCCACATATCCACATACATCACATGGTTGTTTCTCTGTCATTAGTTTATCTGCAGATTAGAGGATGAGTTAAGATCTACATTGTGGAGAAAGTGTTGAATTATCTTTGAAAATCAGCTGCTTGGTTTGTACAAATCACAAAGCTGCCAAAAGAGGTCAGCCCATCCACATGCAATCTCATAGCTTACAGAAGCAGAACTCATCATCTCCTCAATTACTGTTGATTTGAAGACAGTAATATGGAGTCCAGATGCCCCTTAAAGATAATATTTTTTTTCCTTTTGGTGCATGATCCCAACATTTGTTGCATGAGAGGTGGGGTAGACCTTGGTCATGTAGCTTTTCTATTGCAAACACAAGAAAACTTACACATGCAGACAATTTATAGTCTGTTGGCTCTTTCAGTGAAACTGTTGATCAATTACTGGATGAGAATCAGCGTTACCTGAGTCAACTAACATCTCTGCTGCAAGACACCACCCAGGAGATGGAGCACAGTGTCATGGTATGGTACAGGTGTGAGGAAGTGTGTTAATGCTTGTAAACATATCTCTGAAGTAACAACTTCTGTACAAACTCACTGCTCAGACTTTTTGTTGGACTTTGGAGAGGGCATCTGTATTGCAATTGTGTCACAATGGCAATCTGATTGTTTTAAATGATATTGATCACCACTACTAGATATTGGATGGAGAATTTTTAGTAGTACTGTACTAAGGTGTTCATTCTCTCTCTAGGAGCAGGACTGGAGCTGGACTCAGTATGGAGCAGTGAAAGCCCGCCCTCAGAAGCTGCAGAGACTGACCAAAGACTCAGAGTTATGAGTCAAAAATGTATACTGTAAACAAGTGCCTTATCAGAGTTACACTATCTGAAAGCTTTGTGATTCCGTACTGTGTCTTTTACATACAAGTAATGCTGTAAGACAGTGTGTGAAACAGCATGACGTGGTAAGCTGTTCATGTTTTAACTTAAATGTGTTTTGTTGAAATTTGAAAGCTGTTTCGAGCTTTAACTGACATTTATTTATTTTATTGGTAATATTGATTGGAGTAAATAATTGCTGCTGATAAACTATGCATGATGGAATGTGAATAAATTTCGTAAATGTATGGCACACATGTTGTGTTTTGTCTTTGTTTGAGCAGTTAAAAATTGGATTTTCTTAGAATCAGTTTGTCATTTCTCTGAAAATGTTAAACTGTGGAAGATACAAAGCATCTGGTTATTTACATTCACGCAGTGGACCAGACAACTGTCTGCACACATACAGGAAATAGCTTGTTTGTAAGACCCGGGGTTAAAAATTCTCTTGGGAGCTGCTGAAGTCCAAACAGAAAGGAGGCAAAACAAGAGAAACATGCATAGAATATGAAATAATAGTAGAAAAATCAAGTGACAGCAATTGTCACAGGCAATGCAGTTAGGACACCTCACTGTGTGATTTCAACAGAACATTACCTTTCATCGTTCTTCAAATTATTCATGAAGGGAGAAAGTATCCAGCTAAGTTTGGAAAATAACTCTGTAAGTATACAAAATAACAATATGCAAAGCAATGCTGCATCACCACCTGTGTTACTTACACTGACTTCTGCAATTAAGTACACATTATAGTTTAAGGTGTAGTATTTTTATAACATTTATTGTATTTATTTTTATTTCATTGTGCAATAAAATAAAATACAGAAGTAAAATATAATATATATTCAAAGGCATTCATATACAACACATGCAAACAGCCTGTGCAGCTGCAGGAAGCTCAGAGCAATCACCTTACTAAAAATCCATCATGTTGGCATATTATGAGTCACAACATGAACTTTCTAAAATGTAAAGGTACATATCAAAAGGTGAATAAGCAAATGGCAGAAATGACCATTTCTGAAAATGACAATGATTCGAACTGTTAGTAAGGACACTACTTGGGACTGCCCTTTAGTGACATATTTATTGACTAAAACGGTCAACAGGGTATTGCTTTTCTTGGTGAAATTAAACTTCAAAGTGGGTTTAAGGCTATGTAAAACCAAGGTAAATCGTGTACGATACATATTATTCAACAGCTCTGGTAGGAGGAAGACCTGATTGGTAGGTTTTGGCCAATAGAAACGTGGCTAATTAACATATTGTCGCTAAACATCATGGGAAAACTACTGACTGATCGCATCGAAGGAGAGTGATTAGCCCGGACAAACAAAAATATCACCATATTTCATGCTTTATTAAACATTCCAAACGAAGTACGTACGTTCGTGGGAACATTCGAAAATTCGAAACCATGATAGTAAATGGTGATTTCAGACAGCCCCATATAGGAGCTCCGCCCTTCTTCTCTGTTCGGATGTGAGGGCGATCTGGCTGCGACATCTGTCACCCCATTGATCGCTAGGGTTGATTCGGCTGATCTGGCTGGCTAGGCGGGTGTCCCCTTCCTCCCTCACCGCTCCATGTGTGTCCCTCCCGAAGCCCCGCGCTCGGTGGAAGAGGACGAGGTCCCCCCGGCGGACGACCATCCATCGGTGTACCAGTAGCTGCGCTCCCCTGCTAGAACCTCCAAACAAGCTCAAGGCCCATTTGTAGGAGAAACGTAGGGAAGTTAAGCTCCAAGCGTCAGGCACATCCAAATGCGGCACTGCACGTGGCAGTCTGCCTTCCTTTTTTTAAACCTCTATTTCCGTTAACTATTTAATACATGTTATGTTATTACTTTTATTTTTTATTCTTTGTTAAGAATCTCACTCCACTGATGGTGGTGGCGCTCTATTAATACCAAACAAGTGTAAAATGTCCGACCGCACCTGAAGGCAGCATAATGTAACAAGTAAAAGCGAGAGCGAAACCTGTAGGAGGCGGGTTGAGGGGGGTGGGTCGTTGAATGATAAGACCAGAAGGGAAGACGGTTCGGTACAGTGGTAATTTTACTTTTCCTAAACAAGCTACTTATTTTAACGCCTACACATTGATACTTTAGTTTCAGCGCAGCGAGAGGTGAGTTTACTCATTAGCTCTACGCTATTAGCCTACCAAGCTAATGTAGCATTAAGCTACAAGAAACTGACGGAGTGGCTGACTTCCGAATCCACCCGATAACGAGAGCTATATTGCTAGCTAACCAGGCTAGCTAGGTTAACGTTACCAAGAGAATGGTTTGATAGTGTGTCAGCCTTTGCTATTACTGAAAAGAATTAGCTTAATTCAGACGTTCAGTGTGACGGTTATATTGATAGACATAGCTGTGGTGGAAACACGTCGCTCCATGTGTCGACAGAGGAGTTACTCGCGAGTCGTTTCCTTGCGTGTAATTCTGCAAGCTAATCGTGCAGGTTAGCACTAGCTGTTAAACGTTAACATTCTGGCTAACATTACTTGTGCACCTTCCAGGTAGCTAAATGTAACGCACTGCATTATACAAACCCACTGCTAAACAGTCACTATAGGGTTAAAACTTGCTGTCACATACACTGTACGTTAACTATAAAATTGCTGCTGAAGCGCTTAATTGTTGAAGTGAACTGCTGAAAGTAAACCAAGGCTACTTCGAAGGATTGGGTTACGTGCAATGTCTGCCTTTGACCATAGGTAAACCTGTGTTAAATTCAGAATTCAGGGTACATTACATCTTCTAAAGATACTGTCACGTAAATGTGGTAAACTGAAAAAAGAAAAAAGAAATGCACAGAGAGTAACAGAGTACACCTCAGCAGAGAGGAAGGAACAACAATTTCAGGGCTTTGCCAATGAAAATCTGTAGTTCCTTGCAGAAATTGTCAAACATTATTCAGTGCAAATGCGTTTGAAATACACGTGCTGCCCCTTTTCTGGCTTTTTGTGTTATTGAGAGGTGTACATAATTATAAAATTTTGTCCACTCCCTCTGAGGGTAGACTAAATATTAGAAACACCTCTCAGTATAACGTAATACAACCCAACAATACCACAAACTACAGCCTCCAAAACCATAAAGTTGAATCAACACTTTCTAGAAGACTTTCAACAAAGGCAAACATTAAAACCTGAAGGCAGGATTTATTGCAGGGTTCTTGTAACAGACTGCATTAGTTAGAGCTAGGCTTCCCTACCTAACGAATTGGGCATATGCTTCCTGCTGACAGGTCTGACCAATAGGTTCAGCAGTGCCATAAGAGTACATAATATTGTATAAATATTGTAGTATGTTTGTGCTTCTTTCTGTAGGTGAGTCGTAGTGAGGATGACGATGCCGCATGTAGGGGCAGTATTTGCTGCAATAGCAGGAGTGATGGCCATCATGTTGCACTCCTCCATTCATAAGATAGAAGAAGGACACCTTGCTGTGTACTACAGGTATCACAACACTGACCCTTGACATTTGTGCCTGACAGAAATAACATAAGAAAGTGTATGGAAAATTGTTATTTATAAGAGGCCCATGTCCTAAAATGATACATATGCATACAGCATGGATATGGTTATATCAAATTATATTAAATTTAGTAAAAGTTCACAACTACAATATAAAGTATGGCACATAACCTATGAAACCTTAATTGTTGACAATGTGTATGAGATGGACAAAATAGCATGAACACCCTGTACTATATTGTAACGCTATTCAAAATTAACATAACTACACCCTCATAAATCACTTACACCTGAATAAACAGCTCCCTGGTCTTATCTTTTTGTCCACTCTCTTTAAATATTATCAGGGGATAATCTGCTGCTGAAAAGTCAGACCAAATATTTATTTGTATTTGTTTCAGAGGTGGGGCATTGTTGACTTCTCCCAACGGGCCTGGATATCACATCATGCTGCCTTTCATTACTACCTACAGATCAGTGCAGGTAATCGTGAACCGTTAAGCAGAGGCATGGAGCATCAGCTGCAGCATGCAAACAGTTGTCATTCAACCATGGTGGCTTTATGTTAATGCGTGTTTTTTTGTGCTCTACTGAATGTGCTTAGAATAGAATCTTTTGAATGTGTCTTAATATTCTCTATTACAGTGACTGATTAACAAAACCCCTGTTATTTTAATAGAGATTAAGCATTAAGGTAATAATAATAAGTTTAGTGTGTAAAGCTAATTACAGATATTTTTTTTTTCACTGCTTATGTCACTGAATGATATTTTTGATCAACCTATCAAGTTTTAGCCTGCATTTGTTCATTTATTTGGATCTTTATTAGCTGTGACCAACAGAACAGCAACTGTTACACTCTAAAAATCAGCGTGTTTGCATTCAAGTCAAAATTTCATAAATCTGAACAGCAAGCTAAGACTTGTAATGACCCAAACTGTTCATCGGATTAAATGTCAACTGCAAAGTTTACTAAAATGCCCTCTTACTAACCTTCTCCTGAGCTCTCAACTGTATGTCTTGGTTAGTACTCAGTTGTGAAGGACAATGTTCAGTTGTTGTAACATGACCTAAGTTCGACTGAACTTAAACTACGATTCAAATTATATTGTCAGACTTATTATTTCCCAAGTCAAGAATGAACTTTCATCATCAACATCAAAATTGAAATTAATATTGACTCAGGTGAACTTAAAACATGCATACACCACTTTATCTCATCTTGCATACTTTTCCAAACAAGGAACATATCACTTGGAAAAATGATCATGCTGCGTGTTAAATCCAGATAAAAGTTTGTTAAAGGACTTGTGTGGTAGGAGAATAACCTTGATGATTTTGAATGTTCGTGTTTCAGACGACACTCCAAACTGATGAGATTAAGAATGTGCCTTGTGGAACAAGGTGAGACTGAGCTTTCTGAGGTAGCTGTTAAGGAATTGATCCGTTCATGATGATGAATTATGTATTTAACAGATTTTTTTTTCTTCACAGTGGTGGTGTGATGATTTATTTTGACAGGATAGAAGTTGTGAACATGCTGGTCCCTTCAGCAGGTACAAAATGTCCTAAATTCCTGCATTACAAAAGTTCCTTATTTGGTTGACTCATTAACACTGCCAGCCGCTTGGCCTTACAATAACTACCTCTTTTGTTCATTTACTTGTAGTGGTGGACATTGTGAGGAACTACACTGCTGATTATGACAAAACTCTAATTTTCAATAAGATTCATCATGAACTCAACCAGTTCTGCAGTGTACACACACTACAGGAGGTCTACATTGAGTTGTTTGGTGAGTACACTTGTAATAATACAGATCACAAAACAATACAGAGAGGACAACGTCTGCTGTGTGTTCATTCCTGAAATTCCTAAGATGTGACTCACATTGTGTTTGTTGTCTTACAGACATTATTGATGAGAACATGAAGACTGCGTTGCAGAAAGATCTTAATGTTATGGCACCTGGACTTACAATACAGGTATGTAAACACACACATACACATAGCTTGAACAGCAGTGAGCCATAGGAAGCAGGAAGAGATTCAAGTCACAGTGAAAGCTAGAACAGTCTGGGTCGCTCAAGGCTGCAGTAGACTGGTTATGAAATATAATTAGCTGTGTTTGCAAAGGCTTTTGAAGACTGAGGCTAGATTTGTAATTGTGCATACTGGGTTGTACATATGTATAAGCTGCAGTTTTGCTGTAGACTGTGCCATAGCTGACCACATGAACTGTGATGTGCTTGGGCTGCTTGTCTTTTCTCCTATAAGTTCTGAGGCTGAATTTGTTGTGAGTACAGCGTTAAGGTAGATGAAGAAAGACTCAGCAGTCTTCTCTTTTGGATATGAAAACGGCATCCTCGAAAGACTCACAAGCAAGGATGGAGCGAGGTTCACCACTTTGTGAACACATGATGGTATACATGGTATATATATGGTATATATGGTAGGATACTATACCATCGTGTCTTTTTTGGAGTTGGGGGTTGCACAACACATCCGTCCAGTATTGCACCTTGCTGTAAAATGACAACAGTTTACTCAGTTGTAGGTGTGAACAAGGCTGAAATGATCAGTCTTCCACTCAAATTCTGAACGGATACCCGCACACCACTTCTTACTTGAAAAACCAAGTTAACCTTAAAACCAGTCACCCCCTTTCTGTAAAATGTATTTGCAGATTGATTATGAGCAAAGGTCAGTTTCTCTTTCTCTCCTTCTTTTCCTCCTCTGCACTGTTTGGACATCCTGATGAAGGCAGTCCGTGTTACCAAACCAAAGATCCCCGAGTCTATCAGGAGGAACTTTGAACTTATGTGAGTTTGTAACTCTCTGCTTACCAGCGCAGTCTTAGTGCATGTTTTTAAATTGTCTCCTGTTACCCACCCCCTCAGTTCAAGTAAGACCACACAGGAAGGAAAATATTTGCAAGAACCTTTTTTTGTATATGTGTGTATATGCAGGGAAGCGGAGAAGACTCGTCTGTTAATAACAGCTCAGACTCAGAAGGTGGTGGAGAAGGAAGCAGAGACTGAAAGGAAGAAGGCCATTATTGGTAAATGTGACGGTGTTTTACTGTAAACCAGCCAGCCAGGTTTGCATTTGCATGATCTTTGTTACAATTTTAGCCATTACCCTCTTTCACTCACTCATGTGTAACCTGAATATCAACCTCCACATTCTGTACTGTTGTTGAAGCCCATGTTTGTCTGCCCCACAGAGGCTCAGAAAATTGCCCAGGTAGCAGAGATCCAGTTCCAACAGAAGGTGATGGAGAAGGAGACGGAGAAGAGGATCTCTGAAATAGAGGGTTAGGCTCCCTGCTTCCAGTTTACGTCTGTGAGATGGATTTGTGTGCGGTGGCGTCGGGTGAGCTGGTCTGTCATGTGTGTGTCTCATTCAACACTGTCTCTTTGTTTCAGATGCTGCCTTCATGGCGAGGGAGAAGGCTCGGGCTGATGCTGAGTATTACACTGCTGCCAAGTTTGCTGAAGCAAATTCGGTAAAAAATAGTGTTGACGCAGTTTCTTACATAAACACACACATAACAACATCAATGATTTTTTTGTGATAGCTACAGTATGAATATTATACAATATAATAGTTGTAATAGCCCTGTGATCGACTGGTGACCAGTCCAGGGTGTACCCCGCCTCTCGCCCGTTGACAGCTGGGATAGGCTCCAGCCCCCCGCAACCCCGAAAGGGATAAGGCGGGTATAGAAAATGAATGAATGAATGAATGATAATAGTTGTAATAATATAATTGTAAAAGCATGATTTCAGCTGGTGTGGTCAGATTTATACAGCCAACCCATTTATTCTGTCTGCGGTGGATTCACAGGAATTTTTGGCTCTCCACTCTGAGTCATTATTGCAAACTGGTATTCACCAAGTCCAGCTGATCAATACTGAACTTTAAACTAATTCAAAGCAGCAACGCTACATTTGCTTTCAGCCTTGCTGTGCTTTGCCAGGTCACATGACGAGTGACACCAGTATTGTCATGAGGAAGGGTAATGACCCTGCCCTAATCTAATCCTCACATACTCTGGTCTTTCTCCTCCATCTTTACAGTTGAAGTTGACTCCGGAGTACCTGGAGCTGATGAAGTACCAGGCCATAGCAGCTAACAGTAAGATCTACTTTGGCCAGGACATCCCTAACATGTTTGTAGAGGGAAACAACGCCCCCCCAAAGACTGGGCGCTCCCATAATCTACCCAATGCTCAGCCAGACTTGTTTAAAGCGAACCCAGAGGGGCAGTGAGTCCACAGCTCTGCCTCTGCAGGACAGGAGAACTTGACCAGCACTTGTCTTGTCTGTGAGGCGGAGGGCACTGAACTGAAGATGAGGGGTGGGATAGCTTTGCAGCTAGTGTGGTGAACGCCACACTGCAGTCTTAAATCTAAATGGCAAAGAATGACCTGGAAAATGAAAGGACAAGCAGAAGTGAGAGGTGGGAAAGACAAGATAAAAAGGGAAAGTTTTTGTTTTTTTTAACCTTCCACTCTTTGAGAAAAGACAAGTTTTAGGAATGAGAATGATGCCATAGTTAAAAATCAAAAGCATAATAAATGCTTATGCCTGGGAAGGCGACAGCAAGTAGTCGCTCTAATTTACATGTGCTTGCAACCAGTGCAGTGTTTAACTTTGCTGTTGGATCTGCATTCATTTTGTTTGTTTGTATGCAAGAGGAGTGATTAATGATGGACATTTTTATGATTTTTGATAATTAATTTCTGGTTTAGGTGAACTGGAATCTTGACAGGTGACACTAATTAAAAGCGGGATGGTTTGCGTACGTGTGTGATGTGGTCATCTCTGTGCCATCTTCTCTTACACTAAATCACTCGTTGGCTCTTCTCTCTCAACACGAGTCAGTGTGAGGGCTGTGTAATCACACCTCTTTCAAATGCTGTGTGTAGATGAAATAATTAAGACAGGTCATATGCAGTAGTTGGAGCGTTATACATGTGATTATTCCAGCAGAGTCTTTCCTCACATGGAGCCCACTTACATTTCCAGTTGGCTGAAATCAAACAGACGTGGAAAATGAGCTGTGAAAGATTTTTTGTAAGTGGTAGTGTTCCAGAAACGAGTGGCCTGACTTTGTCAAATTTTCACCTGAGCCTGCACAAAGTTCCATACTATTCAACAGATACTCAAGTCTTCGAAGTTTGGGGGGGGCTATCATCGTGTGTTCAGTTGCTATAGTTGATATAAAGTGGTGTCACATTGGTAGTAATGTAGTGCTGTAATTTTTCTGTTAGCTTGGTGATAGTTTGCTGTAATTAGCTGTGGTTGAGAGTGCAGCCGCCACAGAAAGACTTCAGATTCTGCACTAAGGCCTGCTGTGGCATTTACTGTGAAGCCAGCTGTGGATAAGGGTTCTGCCAAAAGACAATAATATTTCTAAAAGCTAATTCCAGTGGAGTAACGGTCAAAAACAGATTAATATGGGAGCGCAGCAATGACGTGGTTGAACCATAGTGCCACTGGAGGAAGTTGTGATTCTGCCAAGAAGTCGGTGCATCTGTCTTTCCTCCGCCTGGTTTTGATTATCAGGGCCGTGCATGTGGAAATTTGAAGTGGCTTGATTCCGATGATTAGTAGTGCCTGCGATTGTCTGCCAACTCTGTTGTTGCACAGCTTATTCACGCATGGTTGGAATGTCAATTCTCAGGAAACTGACTTTTATCTTCATAAAGCAACTGCTTATTGTTGAACACATACACTCTTAAAAAGTTCAAATCGACAGCTGTGCCAGAAAAAAAGTTTACGTTCTGTTCGTTAAACATCTGGTGGTTGAATCTGGGGACACGCAAAGTTGGATTTGAGGATAAGTAGATCTCTGTGACACTGAATATTATGAGGATGTTGGTCTGTCAGAGTAGAAATAATATATACAAAAGCGCCTTTCAATGTTAACAATTTTCTGTGATTAGAGAATAATTGAGCAGTTTTTCAGTCTTATTTCTTCTCTCCAATATTAATGGCAACACAACAGATCCTAATGACAACAGGAAGTTACACTGAGTGAGAGTTTGCTTAACATCTGATTGGGTTTGTGTGACAACATGAGTTTCAGTACAGCACATAAACATGCTTCGTTCTATTTAAAGATGAATGTTAATGCGCTTAAATAAGATGCAAGTTGGTGCTAGTTTTTATTGTGCGTTTAAGCTTAGGGATTTTTTTCAGCTGTGTGTTTGAGAAACATGGAAATACTTCCACTATTAAGAATTCAAGCCTTAAATAATAATGGGTCTCCTCAGACTTAAAGTTTCAGTGATTCTTCTAAACTAAAAAGCTCCTTTTGAACTGAACTGTGAGGCTTCTTCGTAGACTCCAGCTGAGAAAGACAGAACTAGCAGTGGACACTACCAGTGATTAGAAGATGTCATGATGTTTACTTGACCTCTGAATTGCAGTTAAAGGCATTTGCTTTGGTGGTGGGCTCAGATACAGATGCAAAAGAGGGGTATGAATCACTCACGAAAATGATTTTTTTGGTCAATATTTTGTACAATCTGTGAAATTCAAACATTGTTTCCTTGTTTTAAAAGGTTTATATGCAAAAATGTTTTCGAGTTTTGACAATGTTCTTATGTCTAATAAAACCTATTTTGGTACCTCTCTTCTCCCAGTCCTAATTTGTGTGTGGACACTGTGCAGTTCACTTAGAGGCCAGCAGGAGGAGAGCTAACACCATGTAAAATACTGAGTGCTGTGGTTCAATCACCAACCCCCAAAGACAAATTGTGGTGACTCAAAGACAAATAAGGCCAAATTATGGACTCAAATGAAGGTCAGTGGTGAGCATTTGAAGTGATGTTTCAATTAATTTAAATTGTGAAAAAACTGAATAACAAAAGCAAGTTTGTGTGACAAGATCTGCAGTTGCAGAAAAAATTGAGAATGTGAAAGTTAAAACTGCACAAATGAACACTGAGTTTACACAAAGAGAAAAAACAGCAGTGTACAGATTTTAAGAAAAAAAAAATCTATGAAACTCAAAGTTCCCATACTCTGGGGGACACTTAAACTAGCCGTGCACACATACTGAGGTTTGGATTTGGCCTTGGTTGGTTTTAACTGTTAAAGAAGGGCCAACATTTTTACTCACTGTTGATATAATTTGTGGCCACATTTAATTTTCAATGTATTTACAAATTAACTGTTATGTAGATGAGTTTTGAAAATGGTAAATGATGTCCATACAGAATCACTGTTACTCAGATTTCATTAAGAAGTTAGTCCAAAAAGTGAGAAGTCATACAATGGGCACGTGCTGGCTAGTGACTTATTTGGATGTCTGGGTAGATGTGGCAGCACGAGGATGATTCATTGAACATTTTGTGGATATACATACGCAATCCATCACACAGGCCCTGTTGTTCTGACCCACATAATGTGTTATTACAAAAACAAGAGATGTGTTTGTCTGTGGAGTTTGTAAAACTGTCATCCCTGGAGACTGACTCTAAACCTCAAGTCCTGCCCTCAGCAAGGCCAGTCAGCTGTTCACAAAGGCTTTCCAGGAAGCATTCAAAGTGTGTGTGTGTGTGTGTGTGTGTGTGTGTGTGTGTGTGTGTGTGTGTGTGTGTGTGTGTCTGTGTGTGTGTGTGTGTGTGTGTGTGTGTGTATATGTATGTGTGTGTGTGTGTGTGTGTGTGTGTGTGTGTGTGTGTGTGTGTGTCAGTGTGAGTGCGTGTGACCACTGCCTGAATGACCAGATGAAGGATAGCTTCCTCCTTTGACCTCTCAGTCCTCACAGAGATCTCTGGTATCCTTTCACAGCCAAATCTTTGCTTTCTGAGGGAGAGTGTTTAGTTTTAGTCTGGCCGCAGATTGTTTTTTCTTTTTCTTTTCCCTGATGTCAGGATATGTGAGAAATATGTCCATAAAGCGTATTTGTGAGTGTAAATAAACTTCACTCATCCTCATTTTGTTGACTTAACTGAGGTTTTTTTTTCTGGATGTCTAGTGGCCTTTACTCATTTTAATGGGTGGCCTGGTTTGGTGTGTCAGGGGTACAGAGCCAGCAAGTTTAAAGCCCCCCTCTCAGGAAGTGGGGTCAAGGTCAAGTTTGCTTCTTCCTGGATGAGCCAGCGCTTCACTTTCCTTCCTTTTGTCGTTGATCATCAGATCCTATGTGATCCTTGCAGCCTTGACTCCTCCCTGGATCTGTCCCTCCCCAGAGAGACAAGGGTGTGGTCCCTCCTCTCTGAGCTATAAATCCAGTTCCCAAACAACAGTGAGATACTGAATATGAATCATCAGCGGCAGTCAGCGCCATCATCAATAGCTGCTCTGTTCTGCAGTTTTCTCTCACATTCCTAACCTGTGTGTGTTGGGTGCAGCACTCATCCAAAGAGCATTAGCTTTGCTATTTCTCAGCACTTCTCTCTGTCTGACCTCCTCAGGTTGTGGTCATCTGGATGGATTTTGTACTTAGCTAAATAGTTTGATTCCGTGTCATTTATGCATGTTTTGACCGCCCCATTTGTGCTTTGCTCTTGTTTATTCTCCCGTTGTAAATAATCTGTCAGCCTGAAAAGGCGCAGTCATCATACGGAGGACTACTCAGCCTGTGAAAACATTCATATTATTTCCTCTGTCCTGAAGGGAGCTTTCTTCTGGGAGAGTGATTCTTCAGTACTGACCCATAAATATGAGTCGCTGACCAATAGCAAGACATGTTGACAGTGCTCTCCTTTGAGCATGAGACTCCAAAATGGAGAAAACTATGGCAGCTGATTAGCTGTGTGTCACCCTCCACTTTGAAGGACATGATGTACAATCCTAAGAACAAAATGCCAGTGGGGAGTAAATGGTCCAGTGCAGACAAAATGGAAAGAAGCTAGGAGAGCTGTGTGCGCTAGCCTGACTTGGCTGGCTAGCATGTCAGTGGTTAGCGTGCCAGCTAGCGGTTCACCACCTAGTCCCACTAAGTAGTATTCCCAGAGACACTGAACTTCTGGAACAAAATATGTCATGAAGGCCTTTAGGCTTGAGGCTTAAAATATTTGACCTAAAACCTGCAAATAAACTGAAGACATGGACTTTAAAACATGAGGGCATTTAACAGGCAGAGAAGGTTTAGTGAATCACTGTATACTACTGAGTTGCATTGTGGGAATAGTAGTGTTGAGTGCTTGAGGAGAATGACTGCAGCTTGTGGCTTCACGAAGGAGCAGCACTAAATTGCTGAAGTGTCCCTTTAACATATGTTGAACTCTGATTATTATGAATGTCAAGATATCAGGAAAGTTGACCTGATTTTAACTATAATTCTGAGAACATTGTTGACTGCATCTATCAAAAATAACGTAGATGTCATCTCGATTAAATATAAATATGTGTCACATTTTGCACGTATGGAGACAAATTTAATGTTACTGCAGGCGCTACAGACTTTTCATTTGTCGCTGTTGGACATTGCTGCCTGGCCAATATCAACCTGCTAGTCAACTGGTATATCACTCTAGACCACATTTACACTGCATACTGGTAACACATGCGTTAGCGTTATTTATTCCTGATTGAGCCAATTTGTAATTATATATTATGAGTATGACAAAAGTCCAAATATTGTCAACTTGGAGATGTCAGATGTTTAAATATCAACACTACAAATGTAAAATTTGCACCTATTTTGCTTCAAGCTTGATAATGGTGTTTGATGTGGTGGTATGAAGGTGATCAAAGCAACAGAGCTCAGGCGCAGCAGCAGGCAGCTGGTCCTGATCCAGCTCAGCAGGATCAAAGCCAGCAGTGCTTTACTACACTTGGTCATTTTTCAGCTTCAGCATACATGAAATCTGAAACCAATGCTTGAAACAGTGGAAAAATAAGTCATTAATAGCTGCCTGCCTTTGACCAATCTTCATACTTAAAGAGGAACTAGAGTTTCATAGAAAATGAATGATGTAATTTTAGACTTCAAAGGAAATGACATGACATGAAATGTCGCAGTATATATATATATACACACACACGCACACACCTCAGGCTGCATCATTTGTTCGCAGAAATTGGTAAACATCGATGCTTGAAAACCCTCCTCTGCTTATTTGAGACACTCTGCTCATATTCAGAAAGACGCTTTGGAAAGTTAAGGTGAATTGTTGATTTATTGAGCACTCAGAAGTCATGGGCTGTGTAAAGGCACAGTAGGTCACAGAAGACTGTAGAGATACATAACCAGTGTGAAAAACACTCCTCAGAGAAATGTGATTTATATTAAACAACTCAAATCCTCACAAAACAGAATATCCTTAGATAAGATCTAAACAAGAGGACGTCATACACGATCTGCAGGTATGCAAAAATATTTCTGTCATGGAGAAGACAGTTGTTGGCCTGGCCTTGTTACACAATGATATTAAAAAGAATTCAATGTCAAATTAGAAATGCATGCACTTCTCATGTTATGACAGCGTGACACACAATGCATATATTTATCTATTATTAATGGTGTAACTAATCTTAATAGAATGAAGTTACCAAATCCCTGCTTTTTCATCACAATAACACAAAAAAACTCAAATACAAAACAGTGTTAGAACACAACACATCTGTAATCCCACTGGTGCATTTCAACAGGTGTGATGTAGGACAGTGATCTAAGAACCGATCCTTTGCCTCGACTAAAGCTTTTCACTCAGTAAGAGTTTATTGGAGTTGATGGTGCAGGGTTGTGTCTCAGAGCTACTATAACAAATTCTGAGTGTATGTGCGCATGTCACACACTGTTGGTGTACACGCTTTTGTCAGCGTGTACTGCCTTTTGCTTTGTACGTCTCCAGGTGCCGCATCAGATCGTCAATCCGCATGTCCTTCAAGTGAACCAGATGCTCTAACCTGCTCACTTTCATCTGCAGGATCTACACACACATGGAAAAAAGGTGGTAAAACTAGTGAGGTTTATTTCTGAAGGTGCAATTTACTGAACTTCCTAAAGTGGCAAAGTGAGGTGCTGCACATTTGTGTGATCATTCTGCTTCTGTCTTCACATGCACGTGGCCACAGATGGAGAGGAGAAAAAAAGTTATATCCGCTGAGCAGATACTGACTCACTGACCACTGCTGACAGAGCTTATGACGCATATGTATCACACACACTTAAACTCTCTCTCTCTTTCTCTCTCTTACACACACACACATACACAGACGCACATCTGCAACAATATTTCAGGTGGTATAACTTTATGACAAAGCTCTTCCCCTCAGGACATCAAAACGGAAGACTGTTTTGTTTGCAGATGTTCTACCAGTCAGCTGAATGTTTCCCCAATTAAAGTGAGTGAGTGAGTGTGTGGGTGTGCATGTACGTGTGTGAGCAGTGTGTGTACCTCCACAGTCTCCTGCAAAGCCATGACAGCTTGCTCTTTTTCCTGCAGGATTAGTCGGAAAGTCGGGTCCATGTCTGAGTAACACTGCGCTGTGTGCTGCAGTTTACTGTACAATGAATAACAAAAGACGCATTATTATGATAAACGCTGCCATTTAACTCACATTAAAAGCCACATTTTGATTTTTTACCCGTTTTTCTGTCTGCTCTTTTCATCTTTTTTCATCTCTTCTCTTGCCAGCAGCTGAGCCACAAGTTTTGTTTCAGTGTGACGGATTTCTGAACAAAACGAAACAAAGCGAAAACATTTCGCAAACTTTAACATGAACATGACATGATGGATGAAAACTCTGCTGTTGTTAGAAACCCACAAGGATTCATCCAATCATTCTTATGGACACAAGTAGGGTAAAGGGAGGAGGACAGAAAGCAGATAGGCGATGGCTGTAAGCAGAAAAAGGGAGAAACAGGGAGGGAAGATTAGAAGATGGAGACAGAGAAAAATGGCCTTTCAGTCCAGCAGTGCTGAGCTCAGGCCGGCGATAAAGGCCATCTGGTGATGTTGAGAGCTGATATGAGGACCTGAGTTGTGTGTCTGATAGTGGATGGGGTGTGGATAGAGAAGGAAAGAACAGAGGAAGGAGGCACTGGCCTGAGGTCAGCTTTTCAGGGTAGTTTCAGGGACAGATGAGGTGTGGGAAACGGAAGGGAGACACGTCACAGATTCACTCCCTAAAGGTTGTGGCATTCTCTTATCACTCCTATCTGATTCTGTTAAATGTAGCCATGTCTGTGCCTCTGTGTGGCCACTGCTATCTTTGGAACAGATAAGCACCAACTGAGAGTTGCTAGCAGGACACACACGCTGACAATTTTAGGACAGGCAAGAAAAGGCAGGAAGATCTTGGAAAAATATCACTTCACAGCAGTCACCACACAGCCATCATCTAAGACACCCCCCCACCTCAGTGTGCCGTTAATATGCTGATTTAGTGTTTGTCAGCTGATCAGTGCATACATCACCATTAAAAACAGTCTGAGACTATACCCACTTCCCTCCCTGTGCTAAAAAAGGATGAATTTTGGACTGTGCAGCTTCACTCAGGGTTTCAGCTTGACTGTGTCAGCTAATACACCCCACAGATGACACTCACTTTAGGTTATAGCTTGCACAAGGCGTAAAGGCAAAACACAGTCATCACATTCGCGTTAATTCAGCCACTTCAGCTTCTTTCAGTCAGTTGATTTTCCTGTTTAACTGACGTAATTGCACTAGCTTCTTCTGAAGACATCCTTACCACTGTCCTATGATGTGATGTGAGGTCAAATATGACAACAGACGGTCAAAGGATAAAGTTTTTAGATGTGTCGACTGTGTTTGTTGGTAAAAAAATAAAAGGTAGGGTTTGTGTAAATACAATAAGATTAGAGCTACTGTACCTGTACAAGGTTTCTCCTGGTTCCTGGTGTCATAGTATTCCAAATCCTGAGTTGAACCAAAAAAAAAAAAAAAAAGGTGTTCAACATGAGGTTATTTTTTTACCTTTAATGTTTTTTCTTCATAAATACTGAGGAGAGCTTTATGATTCACATGGAAGAGAAAGGACCACAGTAGTTAATATATTTTGCAAATAGCATTCAAACAGATGAAAAGGTGACTTTTAGTGCGAATGTCTCTAAGCACACACATGCATACACATACAGTACACACACCATTATATTCTCTGTAGCGTGCTCCAGTTTCTTGTCTATCCTCTCTCTCAGGGCGCTCAGTACAGGCTCTATCACTCCTGCAGTGCTCAGTACAATCCTCCTCACTGTCTCCTCAGGCACGTGAAAGTTCAGCTTGGAAAACACCTTCCTGTCCACGAGGAAATAAATAAATAAATAAATAAATTTAAAAAAGCAGATGTTTCTAATTGACAAAACTAGTTACAATAAGAGCAGCATCTAGAAAGTGATTTAACTGATGATGCATGATGATGAACACCATAGGGGCCAATGTGTTTACAGTGAAGGCCCATAAATCTGTAGCTGGCTGTGTGCCATATCGGCGGCCAGGGAGAGGATGAGTGGGTGTGTGTTGGATTGGTTCTCACGACCAGATGCAGAGGCCCATGGCGGTACTAAACAAATGCAACACTCAACAAATGTTCTGCCTCTGCGCTTGTTGCAAAACATTATTGAAAAGCAGAAACTAAAGCAGTCACTGACATTTGGATTAAGAGACGTGGAGTGTGTGATTGTGCTAAAATGTTCTGGGGAGATGTGGACATATTAAAATGTCAGTCTTTCCAGCTGATGGGGGACATTTACTGCCAGTGCCTGTCTGTCAATCATGTAGTCTTCACTCAGCTGTCTCCAGTCCATGAGTGCAGCCACTTTCAGTAGATCCATACGTGCAGTCTGAATACACAAATATTAAAGAAAAGTGGTGCCTCGCCTGCTGAGTAGGTTCCAGTTACTGAGCTTCTGCTGTGTGGAGTTTGCAGGAATATAGTTGTGCAGGTCAACAAGCTTCGGGAAGAAATATTTTACAACCTCTGCAGCCATCACTGCAGAGAGAGAGTTCAGCAGAGAGGCAGGAGCCAGTTCACAAGTAATTAAATAAACAGACATTTGAGCTGATAAACTACATAAACATACAAAGTAGCTGCGTGACACATTTATACGAGGTCATATTACAACTACTGCTTGTATAACTGTGAGTTACCACCTCCCTGTGGACTGCTAGTTAAGCTAAAGGCTAAGTGAAGTACCTCCGTCGCTGAAGTCTCTCGTGATGTGTCTTTTGGGCCGGGACAGAGGTATTTTGTCTATCCATGCGTACAACTCCTGCAGCTCCTCTTCGTTCAGTTCTCGCTCCATTATTCTTAAAGCGACATCTGTTTGTGGACAGTTTGTAAAGACCCAAACTGTTTTACTGAGCTAGCTTGTTAGCCTCCCTCGACAACAGGTTGTTTGAGGCGTTTCTAGGCAACCGCTAATGAAATATGGCAACACAGATTATGGCGTCTGGACGTAAAGACAAAGAAAATGGACTGAAACGTTGAATGTGGTGATTTACTTTTAATGTAAGCTCCGCTTTACACACAAAAGGAAGATCTCAATAAATAGGAACGGTTCTAATACATTTTCAGTTTAAAGTTTGCAGGACAAATCAAGGCAGAGTCCTCCCTGTTAGGAAAAACCACAAAGGTTTGCATCATGAATGGAGGACTGTGATCATGTCTGCTGCATAGACCATGATATAAAATCCCTTGAAGAATTACAATCAACATGTATCAAGTCAACACACTAAACGAAAACAGCTGCATGTCATAATTCAGTCTCACAAAGTCAATCATACCTAGATCAGTACAAAAACAAGTATTTTCTCCTTAATTGAAAAATCTGTAAAGTGCCCAAATTGATGCAACATTTTAAAATCCCTTAACAACATCATTTCTTAGAAAAGCAGTACCAAAACAATGTGAGGGAACAGTAACAGTTAGTACAACAGTTACAGCATCAATAGTGCAATTGCCTCATAAGTGTTCACATATCCAAGGATGAAGGCAGAGCGACATTTCCCTTAAAAAACAAAAAACAAACATCATCATGGCTGCATGGCCATTTGTCAGCGATAAAGCACAGACGCTGAGTCTGTCAATCACGGCTTCAGGTTTTCATCAACACACTGAAGGCTTACATAAGCAAGACACAGAAGGCGGTAATCTTCAGGGAGACAATAACTGACAGAAAAGCTGTGTCACTTATTGTTGCTGATCCTTCGGTGGATCTTGTTTCCACTTTAAAACAGACAAGCGTCTCCTGAGAGGATTTCTGGGTCCTTCTAGGTGGGACGACAACAGTGTCCTCTGTCAGAGGATCTCAGTGTTTAACACTAGGCTGAATTATTCCCTCTGTCATCTGGGCCTGCTGGGGGGCATCAGGGCAGCTCTCCCTGCAAGCTAGAAAAACAAGTACTGTTAACAAGCATGCTGATGAGCTTCTCTCAGTACAGCTCACACATTCCTTCTCCAAACACCATCCGTCTCTTGCATATCCAGTGGCGGCAGAGAGAAGTTTATGTGCTTACTCACTAACAATGAGCCACTGCTTGGTCATTATACTGCAGTGTTGGGACAATGTCCAAAACCACAGACGTCTTTATAAACCTGAATGTCTTGAATGCCAACTGGCAGGATTTGGAGGAGTTTTCGGAAGGTCTGGTTGACTCTGGCTGCTGTCTGAATACATACCAGCTGAGTGTGTGGAAGTGTGGACAGGATTGCAGAGGGCTTTGGCTTCACTGGAGGCATCGGAGGCTTTGGCTTCATGATCTTAGAGGGCAGATGTTCACATTTCAACCGAGAGGCAAGAGTTAAATGAATGAGGACGAATGGACATTGTAAAGTCACTTACCGGTTTTGTTGCAAGTGGTGGTAGAGGTCTGGATGGAGGTAGTGGCTTATCCTGACAAAACGAACAAACAAACAGTTAATACATCATTTAACAAAACAAAGAACTTTAAGAGTTGAGTTGAGAAACACTGCTGTATGCAAGTTTACCTCAGTATAGATTGGCCTGCTTAAAATAGTTGATGGCTGCATGAACGGCCTTACAATCTAAAGAAAAACATTTATTTACTGGTTGAAATACAGTAGACAACTAAACAATGAGGATGACAATATTACATATAAATATAGCTACATTTAAATAAAGTAGATGAGATTACCTGCTGAATCTTTGATGGCTGAGGTATAGCTGGCACTTTCTTAGGTGGCTGCAAGGGACAAAAACAGATGAGTGAAACAAAAACTTGATGAGTCTTTTTTCAACTATCATCCTGTTTGGTTTTTGCAGCTTGACTACAATAATGGCCTGTTTGTGATTTCAGATAGCATTCCTGGAGCTCACTGACTGCGCTGTGTGGCTCACGGACACTTTCTGTAGCTTTACCACTTAACCAGAATTAACTGGTCTCAGATGCAAACTACATTTGCCTCAAGTGGAAATATCATGTCTATTGTAGACTACAGTGTTAGTGTCATGGTATCACTACGCTCACCTCTGGAGCTGCTCTGCTGGGCTTCAGCACTCCAGCATATGGTCTAGCAGTAGCAGAGGACAGAGGTTTACAGGCTTGAGTGGCTGAAGACTCCACAAATATAGGCCGGCTGATGTGTGTGGTCCCGAGACGAGGGCTGCTTCGTGTACTGCTGGACCGAAACAACGGGTTGAATTGTCCTGAGGTAGTTCGGAGGTATCTGTAAAGAAATGCACACAGAAGCTACTATTAAATAAGACTGAACGGTTTTATCTATGGCTCAGTCTTCATACATCATGATCTAACTATAAAAGAGAAATAACTTCTGACTGTACCTCTTTGCAGGTCGCCTTTTTTTCATGCAGCACATCAAACTCCCGATAACCAGGACCAGCAGCAGCAGTAAGCCAACCACCAGTGACACAACAAACACCATCAGACCTCCCCCTGTACACACACAATCACACATTGATTGGGACAGTATTCTTTTATTCCTCAACGATGAGCATCTAACAGCATACGTCACCTGCTCAGGAAACAGTATGTACTGTAACGTCATTACTGCATTTGCACAGACTAATGGGGGAATTCCATTAAGTCAGTGTCTGTTTGTGCTCGCCGGAACAGAGCGCAATTGTTCTGGAGTTCATGAGAAATCTATTTTGAGTATTCAGTCTCGGTGAAAAACAGAGCAGACACAAACAGACACGTGGTCATTTTAAAAGGTCAACATATATGCTAGGCAGACAGGCAGACCATCAGTGCTTACATATAGGGTCAGACAAGCGTAACATGTACAATACCTTCTGGCAGCTCTGACTGCAGCACATCACAGAAAGGCGGTGCCCAGCCAGGGTCGCAGTGGCACTTGTTCTCATGGTTACAAACCTGCCAGAGATCAGACTCACAGTCAGTCATGCTGTCATGGCTCTACACCACTCCAGAGTGCTGTGAGGTGAACAAATGTCTTACCCCGTGGTTGTTGCATTTGGCAGAGCAGCTGTTTGTTCCGTATACTTTTATGTTTTTGAGCTCTTGACACCGCTGATTGAAGCACACCTGAAAGAGAGATAAGACATTGTAAGCGCACTGAGACAGGAGGTTTTGTTGATGCTAACTGCTAAGAAGCAACGTGGGCTGTTTTCTTACCATGTTGTTGCCACACTTGGTACCAGTCGGCACCATGCCCAGATCTGCAGGGTAGTTATCTTCGGGGTTCATAGTCGCCTCATTGCATATGTCTCCGTTTCTTACTTTGTAGAAGGACTTCCTGGATGTCACTGGAAACTCCCAGCCTCCAGAACAGAAAAGTGTCCCACAGGATTGATCTCTGTAAACAAAAGCCACAAAGCAATGATCCCCAAAAACCAACTACATCACACTGTTAATAGGAGCTTTATAGTGCTGTTTTGGCTTTTCATTACATACCGGCTTGAACATCTCTGGTTAAACAGTGTCCTTCTGCAGTTTCCGTGCTGGGCGAAACACGCATCTGCAGCTACTTCAGCATCTAAACAGAATGAAACAGACAAGATGGTTGCAGGTCTTAGAGGCGTGATGTATCAGAATGGAAGCACATCTAACCCAAACTGTGATTCATTGGTGTTTCACCTGGTCCCCAAAGTCTTCTGCAGTGTTCCTGCCGTGAAGGACACTGTCCATTGTAGCAGTATCCTTTACCACGGTTGCAGGGCAGGCCATTTTGGGTGTAGGCGTCAGTTGGACAGGAGGCGGAGAGGCCAGTACAGTATTCTGCCAGGTCACAGTCTCCTGTCTTTGGTCGGCAGACGATGCCTGTCGGTTTCAGCTGCAGAGTGGAGAAACACAGATGGTGATGTACCAACTACTGAAATTCGTACACTCGCACATAACTGGCCAGACGGCACAGTCAGACGGTGTCTAGCTGTATGGTAACATAATTAGCATCAGTGTGACTTCACACATCGAGAGAGGACACAGGGAGTATTACTGACTTGGCAGTTGTGGCAGCACTCTCCCTCTGCACACTGAGCTCCTGCATTAAGTTTGCAGGTAGTGGCATTGCAGCAGGGGTTCCTGCATTCCTATGAGACAGACAGAGAGGGATGCAGAGTGTTACGAGCCAGTCTCTTGGTGGTTATGTGATTATGCGAGAGTGGCATGCACAGACCTCCACAGTGCCGCAGTCGCACTCCTCTCCAGGCTCCAGGAAGGCATTTCCACACACTGCCCCTCCGTAGATGCGATCAGTAGAGGGAGTATTCAGCAGACAGGCAGGGTTGACCTCCTCCAAGAACCTGCTGAGCTGCTGCTGACTGCAGCTGCTGAACAGCTCTGGATACACAAAGCTAGAAGAAGAGATAGCAAGAGCAAGGAAGAGAGGGTAAATATTAGTTTTCATTTGGGTTTAAGAATCACAGATTTGGGGAGTTTATGTGCAGGTGTGAAACTAAGCTTACCCAACACTCTCGGACATGATGCAGCCTCTTTTTGTTGTTAAGGAGCCACAGACACAGTTTTCTGTATCATGAGACAAACCCAGGTTGTGACCCATCTCATGTGCAATAGTAGAGGCCACTCCTATTGAATTAGTGTTATGGTCCTATAGACAAAAGTGGAGTAGAGTAAAACTGAAATTAATGTTACATAATTCCCATTCTTTTTGTTTTAATTTCCATATTTTCACACAGAAACTTTTATGAAACAAACATGTAGATTTACCTCATTGACAGCTCCAGAGTTGGAGGTGCACATTGCATTGGTGTTTGCCAAGCCGACAGTGGATCCATCAAAATCCACACCCCTGAATGAGGAAGAGGAAAAAAATTTAGACACCTGCTCTGACAGTTGAACACATCACCTCGGCGTTGTCTTTTTACTGCATCTTACGTGATGAACTGCGCGTTGTCGTGTTTGGTCCTCGGCAGCAAGCTCCGCTGACGCCACTCAAGGAAGCGGCCGAGGGTGAGCTCAGGGTTAGTGCTGACCTCTATCTGATCTGTGTATGACCAGATATCCAGACCGACCAGCATCACGCGCACACCTACAGGGCGGTACAGCTGAAACAGAGCACACAGTGGAAATTCCTCTAAAACTGAATGAATTATCGGGCTGATAGCTCAAATCAGCATTTCTCAATGTGAGCAGTCGTACACGTCATGCTAAAAAAAATCACAGAACCAGTGGCCTCATCTATAATGCTGTCACCGTTGGGTCTGGTGCTGTCTGGTGGTGCATTCATGTTGGGATTACTCTTTCAGAGTATGCAAGGGGGATTGTGTGATATGTGTGAAAATTTTCAGCTTGGGTGTGAAGATTCACAGTTAAAGTTAGATTTTCACAGCGAGAGAACTTTTCCTTCCTTTTACTGGTCAGATTCCAGCCAGTAAAGAACAAATAGTATCAGGACAGATTTCTTACACGTGGCTCTGCTGCATTGTGGGAAAAATGTAAGTCTTATCTGCCGCCAACAAAAATGCACTAAATAACCAGCAAAAATAGATGGAATACTTTATTAGCACAGAATGGAAATGGCATAAAATTACACAAAATTGAGCTTTTATACTCATTTGAACATTCAAATGCCGCTGAGCAAAGACAGGTTGAATTGCTTTGAGTAATTACAGAAACAGACCTACCTTGTCCACATGGTTTGCTATTTCAAGCACTCTGGCCTCTATTGTCTTCTTACTGCCAAACTTTTTATACTATAAAGAAATTAGTAAAAATAATTAGCATATAATAATTAAATTAGTAATTCAAGCATCTCAGATACAAAAGATAATCACTCTACTTATTAAAGGAAAAATGTATCAACCATAAGAGCATTATCATCAATAGCCTACATCTGCAAGAGCAGACTCAGACAGACGTAGAAAAACAGGGACTCAGACCTCTGTGTGGTCGACCACCACGACCAGCTCCACTGTCCTGGGTTTTCCAGTGCGGTCTTTGGTCTGCGCTCTGCTTTTCTGAATAACACAAGAGATGGAAGATATAAAACCAAAACACATCCAGACCATTACAATCCAGCCAATGAAAAAACACAAAATAAAGTAGAATAAAATACCCAAAATACAATCAAATACGATAAAAACTGTTAAAGATACTGTAATACTTTATATTAAGGGACACATATTTACCATTAACTTATTAGTCAGAACTTATTGACGCCTTATTCTGAGTGTTAGGGTTTGGTTGTTATGATCTTAATTCCTGCAGAACAACTTCCTTACTTACTATCAACAAGCAGTAATTAGGAAAGTATTGAGGGAAAATTCTTTTTTAACACAAAGAGCCAATATGCTGCTAATATGTATGCTAATAAGCAACTTATTAAGGGTGAATATATGTACCTTAACATAAAGTGCAACCCACATCACTTTTTTTTTTTTTTTTTTTTTTATCAAATCATCAAATATACAAATGCAGCATCACATATCAGCTATGGGCTTCAAACCCTGGTCTACATGAGCATGTGTCCACACTGTGTGTCTTTACCAGACTGCTGAGTTGGAACAGTCCAGACGGACGAGCTCCATGATCATAAAAAGTGGTCGTGTTTCCATGGGAACAGGAGCTCCTCTTCCTCCTCAGGTGTCTGTAGTTGTAAACAGCGTGAAGACCCTCAGCACTGTGAGCTGCAGAGCCCTGTCTGTCATCCTGCTGTCCTGCCTCGGAGCTGGCCAGAGGTTCGATAAGGTACACTTGGTCCTGAAGTTGCACAACCCCCCTGTAGTGCAAAAGCAGGAACTTCATCATGGACGCAGGGAGACACACTTTCTTTTTCTTCAGCATATCTATAGTAAGTCTCAGGCAGATTTACCTCGTTAAAGACTTTGCTTGTCATGCATTCAAATTCCCACTGCTATTGACACTAACGAAATGTCTTTTATAGCAAACAGAAGGTGGCTTTAATCAGAAAGCCTTTGTTGATTGGGTTGTCAGGCACAGAGCCACATGCAGTCTTAATGGTCTTCATGATGGAGGAAATGGATGCTGAGGGAGTGCTCCTCTCTTTGGATTGGACTCACAGTCTCATATCATCTTGGGTTTAATTAAATTTGTACTCTACTTAGGAAAACAATCATCTTTTTGTAATTAGAGATACAGGATGAAAAAAACAAATGTACACCCTGCATTACTCACTTGATTCCTGAGCACAGTCCCACGCTGGCAGAGGACTCCTCCACTCCCACAATGTGTCCATGGTAGTAGCAGTGAACCTGAACAGACATCCATTATTTGTTACAGAATCAATGGAAAGATTTCAACTCACACTTTTTTTTCTTCTAATGAACAGTGTAAAAGTGTGGTCTACTTTGAAGAGGATATGGTGTGCTGTATGCGTCATGGTCAGATGAAATGACAGTCTTAACCTTATATGCCAATTCCTGTTCCACATTAGACTCAGTCATTACAGTGTGAGGCGTCAGATCTCATAATGAGGAACTTAATGGTTAAGAAATCATGTCATCTGGTATTGTGAAATAAGAAAATACTGGCATGCATTGCATAAAATGTCCTTAACAGGACTTTGTAGATGACAATGATTAAGAGGATCTGCAGGAATTAATTAATAATAGATGTTATTACTTTTATATGTTTTCCTGCTTGTGTTGTGCTGCTTTAAAAAAATGTGACAGGTACATAAAACATGCAGGACAAATTTCAGGATCAAAGAAATCCATGGAAAACCCTATTTATTATACTGAACAGTTCAGAGCTGTGATACTGATTTTAGATTCATGACAATAAGCATTATACAACACTACAAAAAGAGCTGGTACAGGAAAGTAAATGTCACAAAACCTCTGAAACTGGGTGGATAGGTGGCACAGGATATCCTGTGCTTGATTCATCAAAACCTTTATAGTAAGATACATCTTTGTAGTCTAGCCTGGTTTCAGACCTCTCATCTCTGCTTTATCCAGCGATTTAAATAGAATGAATGAAGTGTAACAAAATGGTAATTCAGCCTAATTATCAAGTATATTTGTAAGTACACTACACTCAAAAAGAAAAAAATAAATCAGATAAGTGTTTGTATCTTACAACTGAGCATCCATTGAAATCTTATAATTGAAAATGCTATAATAGGCATTTGCTTCTGTCAGACCTAAAAGACATATAGCATTATAATGGAAGCTGATCGTGAATAGAGGGCTGATGCTAAGGTTTGTGAGAAGGAATGCAAAGCTACATACCCCAAGATCTGGAGTAGTTGTGACTTGGGTACCCTGATCAGAATAGTGTGTCACAGAAAAGCTTTTGCTGACAAGATCTCTGAAAAGAAGAGTTTTTTTGTTCAATGTCAATAATATTGACAGGTCAAGAAAGAAATCAGAGTATGTGTAAAAATACAGCATGCACTGAAAACACTGTTCAAAAATCTGAAAGAACATTTCAAGTTTTCTCACTTGTTCTTTTCCAGGTACAGTGTGTAGTTTTGCCCTGCAATTGTCACAGAGTACTGGAATACATCAGGGTATGTCTACACACACACACACACACACACACACACACACACACACACACACACACACACACACAAGGGGCAGGAAGAAGACTTAAGAACATTCTTTAAAATGTTAAAAACGATGTTTAAAATAAAGTGAGAAAACAGCAGAGCAGAGTGTGTTTTACCTGATGTGTAGCAGCATCATTACTGAGAGATGAATCCTTCAGCCTCTGAGGGATCACTGTTTGGTACTTCATCACATGAGGTAGGGTCCTCACACTGCCCGCAATGACTCCTGCAAGTACCAGGGATATTTCATGAGACAAAAAGAAAGAAAGAAAGAAAGAAAGAAAGAAAGAAAGAAAGAAAAATCGCACCCCATGAGGAGAAGAAAATCCATATAAAATATCCAGAATATGGCATGTTGCTCTACCGGACGGACTGTGTCATTGTGTGCTCGGCAGTCTGAGGGAAATGCCGAGGAAAATCAGCTCTCCGCCCCTCTCTGCTGTGTAATATCCTGAAAATTACCATTTGAGGCTGAGGGACCACATGAGTCACAAAGCGAGCCTCAAAAAGTTCAACTTTGTTCTCCACTAAATAAATATTGTGTGCGGTGTTGAGTGAGCCATAATTCAATTACAGACAGTTTTACGGGGATTGAAAAAACGTGATGAGTATTGCTTAGAAAATGTGCAAAATGTAATTTAGCAGTTTATTAAAAAAAAAAAGAAAAAAGAAAAAAAAAGTAAGTGACTTTTCCCTCCATCGTGATTATTCTCACCAGATCATATGAGGCTATGGGATTTTGGAAACTTTCACAATCTAAACAATAGTCTATATTCACCATTTACCATAAGTTACAGACATTTCTATGACAGTTGTAAGTTACGTTAACACCGAAGTGCAGCTGCACGTAGACAGATTTGACTGGGCAGATGAACAGTATTACATTATTGGAAACTTCTTATTTATTACAAGGAGGAAAGTACCCACAATCAGTCATCCACTTAAACTGACAGCAGAGCCTAGAAAGCTCCTTGGTGGCCTTTGTCGCCATCTATTGGTGAAATGCCGCAGCAGTCTGATTCGCTCAACAGTGACGTAGGCTGCCGCCGGAAACAGAAAAATTAGGTTACATTAAGCGTGTGTTTGCCGTACGACTTGTGAAAGTAATAATAATAATTCAGACTACTGCAAACCCTGACATTCAAATATTTATTACACATTGTAACTGTTTTATTTTTACACATCAAAAGCAAAAACAGCAACACATAAAATTCCCCAAGTTTTTTTTTTTTTTTTTAAATCACACCAAAAATAAATGAGCTGTGGGACACAGTCAGCTGCCCCCCACCCCTTGTTCCCTTCGTGTCTGTGATAATTTTATGAAACGCATTAAGAATATTCTCAGTTTCAGGCTGTAACTTTCCCCATGTTGAGTCTGGCCAGTTGGTGGCAGCAGCGCACCAGTTTGCATTTTGTGACGTCATCAACCTGCGACATCAACAACCAAAACTGAAAACTCTGCGCGGCAGTTTGGCTTCATGGTTTCGATAACTCTTAAAGCAGCATGAAAACGCATGTAAACGATGCTGCAGCCAGAACTGGTCCGACTTCCAACAGAGGGCCAAAAAGCTGCGACGATGACTGTCCAGGAGGAGCTGAGGCAGAGTGAAGCTGAGGAGGGAAACCCGTTCAACTACACCCCACAGCTGATCCACCTGCACAAGGACCACGAGCTGTTCGAGGTAACGTAGCAACAGCAAGATGAACCGCGCGACTGTGACCTGTCTGCTGAAGCGCTCCGATGACAGGCGCTATAACGTTGGTTAGCTAACCTACACACCATAACATGCTGCTCGTTAATGCTATTTACAGGATGGGGACATTCACAGACATATGTATCTCCAAGACCTCTACATCTCAGACGCAAACGACAAGCCAACACTCAGGTATGAAAGTCCAAGTTTTTACTTTTAGTGTGGCTTGTGTGTGGCTGTGGGCTGCATTCAGCTAGCTAACTAGCAACAAATAAACTTTATCTACGTAAGGTTAGCCCACTTAATGTCCATCACAGACAAGCAGAGAGCATTAAACAACACACATGCACTGACACGTTTACATACATTTACAAAAAACAAATATCTAAAACAAATGTAGTTAAAATACAAGTACAAAACTTTTAAGTGATTAAAAAAACACCAAACAACAGCATTTTACACCTTCCTCCTCCTCTGTCTCAGTGTGTCAGAGTTTGCCTGTCACATATCTGGCTGCAGTGCAGTCTTCAGCACTTTGGAGGAGTATGAACACCACTACAACTCCCTGCACAGACATGTGTGCTGCTCCTGCCGTCGCTCCCTGCCGAGTGCCCGACTCTTAGACATTCACATTCAGGAGTGGCACGACTCTCTCTTCACTATCCTCGCTCAGAGACAAGATATGGTAAGTTACAGAAAAAAATGACATCTCTATTGTTTGATACCCACTCTTGTAAGCTATGAGTCAAAATCTGTTTGTAAAGTGAAGTATTTCAAACATGCTTTGATGAATGTGAAGATGTTAAAGAAGACTTCCTTTCGGTTTTTCAGTACCAGTGTTTGGTGGAGGGCTGTGGACAGAAGTTCAGGACTAGTAAACACAGGAAAGATCATTTAATAAGAGTCCACAAGTATCCTCCAGACTTCAGATTCGACAAAACTAAAAAAGAGAGAGGGTAAGAGTGCACTTATTACATCCTGTCCACTAGATGGCAGCAGAGTATCAGTAGAAATATTAACTGTTAGTCTAGGAGGGCCATGTTTGTTATTGTGCACAGGATTTTGACCAGTTCTTGAAGAGTTGAAACAATGTTTGTAGTTTCCCTCAACTATTTTATATTCTTTTGTTAACATAACATGATAAAGAAAGATAGAGAATGAGATTCTCTTTTCTACTTTTCTGAAAACTGTGCAATTTTTGGTCAACTTTGCTATAAAAACCTAGGTAACAGTGTGAATTGTATTAAGTATGTATTTTTTTGTAGAGTTTTTCTGATCCAAAAAATCCATAAAAAAAGCTTAAATCATTATGTGTTTTTTTGTCTTTAACAGAACCAGAGAGATGAAGAGAGAGCAGCAGAAAGATACAGCCATGGAGGTAGTGGACGATGTGTGTGAGTCTGAGGGTGTGTGTGAGGTTATGTGTGAGGAGCTCTCCGACCAACCCGCGCACGGGGAATCCATGGAGATGCATTTGTCCAAGAACGAGACTGCTTGCATGGCAAATTCTGCCTCTACTGAGGAGCACACAGGTCTCTCTGCTGCAGCTCACGGCGCAAGGAATACAAGCACCGAACCACCAAAACCACGCTACTCCTACAGGTTAGTCTTTAAAGAAGCCTGCTGCAAAGCGCTGCAGGCAGCTTTAGCCCTGTTCTAAGTTGGCCATTTTTGAGATGTTGTCAGTCTGCTCTGGGAATTCAGTTTTCAGCCGTATTTATCCATTTATATGCAATACAATATACTGTAATTAAAATGTATGTTACATCCTCATAATAGTTGGCACAGTCTGAAATACAAAATAAGAACTGCGTTCTTGTCTCTCAGGGTCCCAACAACCGTGTGCTTCGGTCACGGCTCTGTTCGAGGCTTCAGAGGGCGGCGGGGAAGGAGGAAATGAAGCACCAGAATTGAGCTTTCTGTTTTTTAAGACATATAACTTTATATATATATATATTCTATATGTTGTCTCATAACTGAAAATATTTACTGTCATATGTGTCCTTGAATTTGAATAAAGAGTTTTTGAAAGAAAAAGTAATGGGCGTAGACATTTATTCAGGTGATGAAGAATACCCTTTGTTGTTGTGGATGTTTTTTCTTTTTCTTTATTCTGCAACAAGATTCCCATCTTGCTTCTCTTCCTTGTGGTGACATCCAGCCCATCAGCTGTCAGAACTAACTGCACTGACTAATATAAGTAATGTCTGTCTTTACAATAAACTTTATTTTTCTATGAGTTTTCAAAAGAAAATGACAAACTACATGAGGGTTGCTGCTGACCTGTGTTATACTGATGGAAAGTTTGTCTAAAAAAGTCAAATTGCACTTGTTGAATGATGCAGCCAGCTAAGGCGATGTTTAAATTACAATGAATATGGAAAGTTGTTGGAGTCCACTGAAAGACTTTGTGAAGAGAAAGCACGAGAGAAATGTCAGAATGTACATAATAGATTTTAATAATTGTACAAAACACCTTTTCACCCATCAGATATAAAATACACTGTACATTAATGACCGATGTGAGTCTGTTGGTCATGTTTAGCATTTTGAGAGTCTGCAAAAATAGTTGATGACTTTTATTTACATTTACAAATGCAACTATTGTCATAGACTTTTAAGAGCTCTTTGAACATCTGTGCAAAAAACTTCTCTGTTTGAGGTAATGAAAAAATACAATTTTAAAATTTCAACAGTAAAACAGGATTATTTCATAGTTGATTTGTATTGTTCAAACAGAAAATCAAGAAGTTAGAAACAAACAAATTGTGTGGTTTAGATATTATTATAATAGTAAATTCACCATGAAAGATCTTGGGTCATTCTTAACATGAAGAAAGTCACTGCAGTATTTAACAGCTTCTTGGTAATATGCCAAAGGTAGACATATTTTTCGAAGATGAAACTTTTAAAACAATTTTTATGGTCATTTGATTTCATCACAATAACTAAAAGGCACAAACGAGCACTTCATATTCTGTATCTTGAGATGACCACTTTACAGCATCTGATCAGAAAGTACAAAGTACCAGTCAGACTTGTTTGGTGACTTTTTCCCTCTAGCTTCAGCTTCAGCTTCAGGTTTTCAGTATTATTGGAAGCATAAATGAATGTGGATGCTCTTTAGTGTTTCCTAAAATTTAAAACTGCACCCTTTAATGGTCAGAAATGATCAGCATGAGTGACTGCTTTAAATTCTTGTCTTGCAGGATTAAAATGAGTACCTCTGTTGGAACAGAAAAGCTCACAATATATAGAAAATCTGAAAATTTAATCCAAAAAATGGGCTCAGTGAGAGCCCGTCGCTTAAAAAGGATTTTACTAAATACACTGCAAAAACGACCATGTTAACAAATAAATTACCATGTATTAACACTCACAGAAAATTAATGAAAAGAATGAACACAAATGACAATTGAAAACATGTTATTTCTGTCTTACCCACTGTTTTAACTTTAAGCAAATTGTTTGTATTTGTGTAAAAATGATTCTTCCCTTTAGATTTCTCACTATAACGGAAAAGATTTATTTAACGTAAGATTTCAGACATATTGACTCATAAGATGGACATTTTTGCAGTGTTTGTTATTTGCTTTATGAAGGCATTTCCCAACGATGCAGTTCAAAGTTAGCAAAGGTTAAGACAAGTAGTACATCCCATATGGTCCACTGAATAGTCCCGGGACAGGTAAGGCAGGCCGCGGTCCGTTCAGGGCCCCGTAGAGGGACGGTGCGCCCATCGGTGCGCTCAGCGGGAAGGGAAAGGCGAAGGCCGGCAGCAGCGGCTTCGCGGCCAGCTTGAGCTTCTCCAGCTCGGCCTCCTGCAGTCTCTTGGCCTTGGCCCTGCGGTTCTGAAACCAGATCTTGACCTGGGTCTCTGTGAGGCTGAGGGAGTTGGAGAACTCCGCTCTCTCCGCGATGGAGAGGTACTGTTTCTGGCGGAACTTCCTCTCCAGAGAAAGCAGCTGGGAGGTTGTGAAGGGAGTTCTGGGTTTCCTGTTGTTCTTGTGTTTCCGTAGATTGCATGAGGTCGGGCTGGGGAGTCCTGGAAGTATATTTACAAAGTTACATCACTGGAATTGAGAATATGTTATCGATATGACTGAGCTGCTTTGCTGCTGTGGAATTTGACATCATGGATGGATAAAAGCAAAGCTAAGTCAGGGAAATACCAAACGCGGAAGATTTGGGCCACAGTAGCAGCGTTTTTATTGCAGCCATAACCACATCGCCAAGTTTTAAAATCCCTTTCCATCATCTCTAGATTTTTTAGGGAATGAGATCTTTTCCTCAGCAGGACGCTCTATTAACGAACCCGAGGGATGAAATATTTTGCACATTCACCGCACTATGTCGTGCAATGTTCTCTGGAGATTTCCAGAAGCTGGATAGTTAAAAACTAGAGCGCGGTTCTAGAGTATGGGTTAAGAAAGAGAGTATCCTACACTCACTTGAAGGGGAAGCGCACGGAGCCTGACTCCAGGGGCTCGTCTCCCTGTCGCTGAGGTCCACCGCCTCTTGTTTGGACCGATAAAGTCCCCTCGGTGACGCACACTCGGTCTCCTCTGCCCGTCCGCAGCCTGAAGCAGGCTCGGGAGAATGGAGGATTCTGTCCGGTGTCTTGTCTGATATGAGGGATTCCACACTGAAAGGCAGATCTAAACTTTTGGTTTTGCATCTTCTGACAGATGACAGGTCCAGCTCGTCAGTCCCCATGCCTCCAGCGGCTCGGTCCTCTGGAGAGGTCTCCCCCGGAGCGGCCGAGGGCGGTGATCCCTGCGCAGGATTCATTACGCACGACTGAGGTGCCATACAACCAACTTTCCTGCCGCTCTCTCTGTCGCTGTTTGTGTTTTCGTGTTTTCTCGAAGGAATCTGTGTTACTGCCCAGCTTCCTCTGATGTTGGGCAGCTGCGTGCTAAACTTCAGTTTTTACGCACGGACTTGCCTCTCCTTCAGCGAAGTGCCACAAGTTCCTCTCTCATCTTGCCGCCTGCCTATCAGGCTGTCGATGTTTCCACGTGACCCAGCTAAAGCAGTTTCTGATAGGCCAGGCTTGTAATGATAGTGTTGTGGTACATTTCATGTGCCGAAGGTGCCTTGACAGATGTAAACCTCAGATCAGGGGCGGAGCGCTGAATTCTAAGTCTCCAAACTACACCCCCCCCAATTTATTTTTGTCTCCAGCTGTGAGCTCCCACATGAGCACCACCGTCGCCCACAGTACTGATGCACTGGCATCAACCAGTTTAAGCTGTGCACACTTAAAAATGGCAACATAACAGCCACCACTGCGCAAATGATAAAAGTTTAAATTTCAATGCACTAACGTCTTTGCTTGAGCTGAATATTGTCTGACACATTTGATATATTGTGGATAATATATGCTTTTTAAAATGGACACAATTGTTATCTTATTTTCTGTCATTGCGATTAATACAAATTTAGCTAATGTGGGCATGTGTTATTTGTGTTATAACGTACAAATCAAGTGTAGGCCATACCTTAGCATAACCCTCTCAAAACTCTATTTAAAAACCGTACTCTAACTTCAATAGATCAGTGTGTAGGATTTAGTGGGATCTATTGGTAACCAACTGAATACCCCTCACCTCGCCCCTCCCTATCCAAGCATGTAACCTACGGTGGCCACTAAAAACATGAAAAAGGCTAGACTCTAGAGCCAGTGTTTGGTCTATTCTGGTCTATTGTAGAAACATGGTGATGCAACTTGGCGGACACTGTGGAAGAGGATCCTTCTATAGATATGAGGAACTCATTCTAAGGTAACAAAAACACGGCAGTTCTTATTTACCTGTGATAATTCACCAATGGAAACATACTTATGAGTATTATATTCAATTTCTGGCAAGAGATCCCCCTAAATCCTACACACTGGTCCTTTAAAGCTGCACTAATCAATATCTTTATATTAACAGTTGATCAAATGCATAATTGTATTTTGAAAGATGTGTTCAAGTACTCAGAGAGAATTACTGCTTAGCTGTTCCCCTCAGCATCTAGCTGGTGATCATAGTGGAACATTTCGTGGCTGAAGAACTAGAGTTGGTGAAGACCAAAGCAGAGCTAAAAGGAGAATGAATATGGATTTCCACGCATAACCTCGTGAATGTTATGTTACTTTGTACTTTGTGTTTTTGAACATATTCACAATATAAATGTACTGATAATATGTCAGTATGCTGCCCCCGAGTGGCCAAAAAATCAGTTAATACAGATTTAACAAAAAACTGACCCTACACATCACTTCATCAGATAAATAAAAGTTGACAAGAATAACATTTTTTTCATTGAGTTGCTGCAACTGTAATGCAGTGACTTTTGTAGGGCCTCTCCTGAGAATTTGTGCTCGAGAATATGTTGACAGTAGTTTATCACCGTGTTCATTAAAGCAGTAAGGCAATCTCGGCTGTGATTTACAGTACTTTTTATACTCTCAAGAGTTATTATCACTATAAATTTCTGTCTTGTGGGCTGTAATCAAATTATCTATGGCTGTGTATTGCCCATATTTCAACCTACTGTGTTCATTGTCTATAATCCCTTTGAGAGACAGTAAAACCACAACTAATGTTGCAGAGGCCCATCGAAGAGGCCCATCCAAATTGGTCTTGTTTTGCAGCTCTTCAACTCAAGTCAAATCACTTTCAGTGAAACCCAATATGTGAGACTTTTTCTCTCTTATGGGAACTGTTGTTGGGCCTGCAGCAGCACACTGACTTTATGTCTGTAGGACAATTGGCAAAATGGAGTTAACTGTTTCTCTCCCCGAGGTACATTTCTGCTTTGATCCTGCTGCGCCTGGCGCCTGTCTGCTCTCTCTCCCCCTCTCCCTCTCTGTGTGACAGTGATAGATCGCTGGGTAACCGTACAAGCTTTCAATGATGGTAATTTAGTGCCCAACAACATTACA
Organism: Chaetodon trifasciatus; assembly: GCA_037975065.1. Classification (NCBI taxonomy): domain Eukaryota; kingdom Metazoa; phylum Chordata; class Actinopteri; order Chaetodontiformes; family Chaetodontidae; genus Chaetodon; species Chaetodon trifasciatus. The sequence goes on along the minus strand of JBBMOE010000013.1, from coordinate 4,591,580 downwards.
TTCTCCTCTACTTACTGTGAATATTACCACTCTCACTCTCCCAGTGTTTGAAAAGGGATGTAGGGCTGTCTGTAATGTTTTGTTTCACTTCCATTGTTTTATAATGAATAAGTAAATGATATTTCCTGCTTCTCTCTGAGTCGCATGCACATGCCAGAAAAGTCAACAATGGGTGTTTTGGTTTGAGAAATGAAAATCTATCTATAGCACAGTAGCTGCACTACAATTTTTTGTGCAACAAAATATGGCCGTCATTTCTCTCCATGAGTTATTTTTCAATATTTTTGGATAAATAGTGGAAACCAGATAAAATATTGCCTCTTGAGTTATCTCGAGTTATTTTGAAATGACAAGAACAGGTTCATTGAACTTCGAAGCACAAAGAGATGTTTTTGGATGTTTGGATCTATTTGTCTTTTGTCCATATAGTTTATTTATCTATTTTTTTTTTTTAATGAGGACAGCCCAACCCTTATTATTATTATTGTATTGTTTGATTGTTATGATGCAAACGTAATGTACAGCTGAGTAGTGGGAATGTCATTAGTTTTACAGGTATTTTTGTTGTAAGTAAAGACCAGATTGCTTTTACACTGACACTTTGACCTGTTGGTGGCTCTTATATTCAGACCGTTTTCCCTTTCCCTCAAACTGCCATCAACCCGTCAACCACTGTCACACACACACACACACACACACACACACACACACACACACACACACACACACACACACACACACACATTTACATACACCTCTCTGAGCCCTGCTGCCTTGCCAAAGTGGGCAGTTGTTTAAGGAGGTAATTGTGGTTTCCAAAAGAGTCCTGCTTTCGAACCAAACATGTTGAAGCAGGCTTTATATATTTCATTTTTTGAATCTTTCTCTTTCGTGAGAGTTGGCAGGCCTTACAGCTATCATAAGCAAACTTTAGGGAGGGGGCTGGAGTCATGTGGGATAAACATTTATGAAACACACAGCAGGGAACTTTGTGGTCAAAGTGTATCGTTTTAAAAGAGACGGGAGGCCTGCCTGGTGAAGCATAACAGAACATTATCCTGTGTCTGAGTGGACCTGCCAACATCGGTATGTCAAAACGTCAATGGGTGTGAGATCACAAACTTTCCTTTCCATACTGACATTTACAATAAATCACACTCTGTATGAATCTTCAAGGACAGAATGAAGCGTTGATTGCCATATGCACAAGTATCATGTTTCTGATTCGCTCTATTTCATACAGAAATGTAAGCAATTCAGCTTTTCTTGTGTCTTTAACTCAGTCTCTCGTCTTCAAACACGAGTAACAAGTCAAGTCTCACATCTAAATGTAAATGACATTCGTGCCCAGTCGCGAGTCCAGTCTAAACGGTAAACATTATAAAGTTCATTATCACTTTAATGTCCAAATGAAATATATCTTGACTTTTTAATGGTCTATTATGTTTTAAAAGAATCAAAGCTATTCTGCCTCATCCTCATTTAACACACAATCCAAGTAAAATGATTTCAGTCAGACTTGAGTTCAGGTCATGTGACTTGAGTCCATAACTTTAATTTACAACCCCAGAACCTCATTTGCATATCATTACACCACCATTGAGGAATGTTAACTCTGTGCCCTTTTCTGTTCATTTCCTGCATCACATGATGATTGTTTTACATAGCAGAATAAAGGATACAAAGTGAAGACTTTAATATGAGCAAAGCTAAAGCTAATTCTACCACAACAGCTTCCATGAAATAAACTGGCATCGTTGACTATTTATTTTGGTAAAGCTACCTAATAAGCACTAATTATGGCTTCCAGTATGCGTGGCACCATGTTTGCCGCACTCGCGCTGTAAATTGCCAAGATTGATATGCGTGTGCCATTAATTACTGAAATAATAAAGTCTGACTTGGCTCCAGCTCAGTTTCAATCAGGCCCAGTCATGCCAATCATGCCAAAGAGGATGTGGAGGGCCTGAGGTCTTCCCAGTGATGTTTCTCCTTATCTGATCTGAGCTGGAAGGGAACTGCAACAACATGTCAGCTTTTATTAGTTGTTTCATCTTTCCCACTGTCAGCACATTGTGACACGTGAGCTGCTACTCTCTCTGTGCCCACTCATGGTCAGGTCTGACCTGTCAACAGTGAAGAGGGTCAGATATGACCTGGTGACCGTATAATGTACTTAAATTTTCTTCTTTGTACTTCTATCTTCCATCCTGCCTCAGGTGGTCCCAAGCTCCAGATATCATCTGAGAACATTTCTCAGGGTGTCACAGAGTAAAACGAGATAGAAGACTTTAAGGAGAGTGATTAAAGTCCTCTTAAAGTGTCACTATGTTGGACAGTTGAACAGTGCCTGAAACCCCATTGCCCTACACCTTTCTTTTGCCGTGTGTGTTTGAACTTCTCTCTCAATCTTCCTCTTCTCAGTCTTCACACAAGTACTTCTGTTACTTTTTGTTTGCACAAGTGCAAGAATGCCTTTCGGTAAAGTTTCTCTGTTGGTGTTCACTACACGCTCATCACATCACACCCCTCTCTGTGATGCTTCCCACCCTGCTGTACATAGTGTGGCCTTTCAGAACAGCATTTATGCCTTCAGATGTGGTGTGATGGCACATTTTACGGACATGATCTGTCCCAGCATACCCTTGCTGTTACTCATTCCAGTATGGGAATCGATTGGGTGTGTATTGAGATAAGAGCATAGTACTCAATATCAGCAAAAAATGATACTGTGACACAATAGTTTGTCATTTTATCCTGTGTTTTGTGTCATAGTACAAGACAACCAAGTTTGAGGTGTGCTCAAAAATGAGCGCAAAAACTGGAGGCGAGGGGCGAGACACAGTAATCGTCCAAATGGAAATACCAGGCCATACTCTCAGACAGTCTCTCCTTGAAGGAATTCACAGTGTTGCACAATGATGGAAGAACTTGTCTGAAGAATGAAAGAAGTGAATGATGTCGGTTTCGGAAAGTTGCTAAAATTGTCAGACACAATTCCAGCATTAGAAAAATGTGTGGGGAGGGGGTTTCAGGAGTCATTTGAGCATCAGCAAATACTTTGTTTGACGCTTACTGACTGATGTGTTTGTCAGAGCGCCTTGGTTGCCGTACAACACATGCCAAAATCACAACGTCAACAGTTCGACGCTGGCTTGGGAAAAGAGTAAAGTCTGAAGACAGAATATTAATGAACAGAAATGTTCACAGCAGTATGAGCATAAGTTTTACGTGTTTGCTGTGAGGATGATATCTCAGTAATTTCCTTCTTGAGGAGGACACACTGTGGATTCACTTGGCAGATGATGCTTGAAACCTTTGTAATTACCTGATGGGTTGTTGATTGGTTAAGTACTTTTCATTTATCCTCTATATGTTAACAGGAGTCGGCTACTGGGGGAAAGCGTTGACAGGCGAGCGGCGAGTGGGTTATTATGCCCGTGTGTGTTTTGTATATAGGATATTGGATTTGGTGACAGGAAGGCGCGTTCCACATGGCGTCTGACAGAGACGAGCAGAGTGGTTGGCTGACGGGCACTCGGCAGTGCCAGGTGCTAACAGGAGAACACAGAGATATTGTAGCTGTATTGTTGTGATCTGGGAGGAACAGAGGGGGACAAAGGGAACCGGACACCCTCTCTGGACCTGGAGCAAGCCAGGGGTTAGGGTGAGCTCAGTGACGGCGCTGACAGCAGGGGGGAACTCAGATGGTAGCCTGCACTTAGTGATGATAATGACGATGATGATGATGATGTGAGAGAATGACCCACCAACATAAGCGAGGCATGTCAAATTATCATAGGCTCTTTAATGTCTGGCCATGATAGCAGATGTAGGCGTTGTTAGTATGAGGGTGATGACAGCAGAGGAGCAGGGGACATCACAGGGCCAATGGAAGGAAGAGAAACCTGAGACACACACACTCACAAAAACACACACACAGACGTGCAACTCTCCCCAATGCAGTGTCTGAGTCTTGAAATATAGAGAGGCTCAACTATAAACTACTTAAAAAGTCTGTGAGTATAATGAGAGCAGCATTCCAGTGGTTCACTGTGGGACACGGAGACCTTACAGTATTTGTAGCCATTTTGTGGTCAAATGAATTGACTGGAGAATGTTAACATATAATACATACAGTATTATCTTCGTCACTCTCAGTCTGTTTCTTATCTGTTTCACTTCCTGGTCAGTTTCTGTCCCCCCAGTGAATTATACCTCACAAACGTCTCAGCCATTGCATCAGTTTCTCACTTTGCCTCAGTGAAGTAGAGAATGAAGTCAGACCACAACACAGTGGGAGGCAGCACTGAACACAGTTTGGCACTGGCCCACTGGAAGCTGAAAATGGTGCACTGATTTGTGTCAAGCAGCTGTTGCTGATTCACTATTTGCAAATTAAGTTAAATATTTCCCAACAATATTAAAATTAACTCAAGTGATGGGAGCTGCACGACAACATGTTGTGACAATTTAAACCGTGACCAATCACACAGCAGCACCTGTTGGGAAATGACTGCTCCACTGTGTCGAAAAAAGTCATTATACTTGTTTCTTAATTTTAACACGCCTCATACCTCTTTCAGAAGGACACTATGTCCTGGCACAGTTTGCAATACTGTCACACTGTGTCCTGGAGCTGAAAAATGGATTACAATGTTAACAACGTTAATGTTAATTCTGAGCAGCTATGACAAGTTTTAGTTTGTATTTGTTAAATATTAACAATCAATACTATGATGTTTGCCTGTTTGCAGTCATATAGATCACATGCAATACATAGCTGAGCCAACATCTGGTTAGCTTAGCTTAGCATAAAGACTTGAAATAGGGGAAAACGGCCAGTTTGACTATAATGTCTTACTGAGCCTCAGAGGTGGAGGTCAATGAATTTTGTTACCTTTGAACAGCAGGCTAGCTGTTTCCCCTGTTTGCAGTCATTGTGCAAAGCTAAACTGAAATCTGCCAGCTATACCTTGATATTTAACATATGAGAGCAGTATTGATCTTATCCCTCTCTCAGCAAAAATAAGTGTATTTCTCAAAATGTCAAACTACTTCTGGATGCAGCTAAAAGCACCATCTGTTACTGTTTGATACTTTTTCCTTTTTTGGAAATCTCATCATAACCCTAATCCTACCAAACAGTCCTTAATGTATTAGCCCTCTTGTTTACAGAACCAAACACTGTTTTTACAAGATATTAAATGCACGATGCCTTATTTTTTGTCCACAAGAGCAAAACTGGGCACCAAAAACAACATTTCATTTGACATTTAAGAGACCTTGTGTGTGACATTGAGCATATAATACAGCTTTAATGCAGATGGATATTTAGTGGAAATGACTTGGTGCTGAGAGAGTTATTTGTTTGGACTTACTGTATCTAAAGCAGTGTCACACAAAGATTCAGAGGGGGCTTGTTCATATTTCTGATGCATATTTCCTCTGAGCTTGTGACTCACACTGACTTCAAAAAATGTGAGCCGATAATGTCAAAGAATTATGGTATCATCGTGTACTCGAGGCTCTGATAATGTTGACCACAGAAGAGCAGAAGCCGGAACAAATTGGGGTTACATGCCTTGCTTTGGGGCATTTTTGTGCAAGCTTTAGATGGTGGGAATAACCCATTGCATTTGCTTCCCCTCATGCAGATTTTTCAGGCCATCAGTGAATTTGAGCCAGTATGATGTTCTGGTCACATGCTTACCTCTCTAACAAGTTCAGTGCTTCAAACTGTCTGACATGTGAATACAGATTCTGCACCAAAAGATATAATTTCATTAAAATATATTTAGGGATCAAACCTGTGTTTGTGTGAGAATGTGAGTGTGCTCCTGTGATCTCAGCACAGTGACAACCTGAACAAATATGCTGAGTGGATTCTTCTGAGTTTACAATAGCTTCCACGTCGTCTCATGAAGCTCTGAAAGAGATGGGAGGGCACAGCAGAGGCCCCTGAATAAACAACCATTAAATTCTCCCTACGCCTCCATGAGGAAAACCTTCAGACTTGAGGCCGTGCTTTAAACAAACCAAAACACTAAACCAAGCAAAAACAGAATTAAACACAGTAAGAGGGAAAATTGTTTGAGTAATGAGGTCCAGCTTATCTTTACTACTCTTTTTAGATTGGACACTTGCAAAAAGAGGCAGATTAGTCGACTGTCGGATAAGGCGAGGAAGACGGGTGGAGGGAGAGAAGAGGGGGATGAAGTGGATGAAGGAGAAGATGAAAGCTTTGTTGTGCTGATGCTTAATGAGCTGGAAAACACAATTGAACTTCTCTGACTGTGGAAATTGCTGTGAGGGCATCGTAAATTAGCGCCAGTGTGGGAGCTAGCCTTCTGACAGAAAGGGGCTTTGTGTTGTGAAGGCTTCTTCACAGGCCTGCAGACACTGAGATCCTCACAGCGGTATCACGGCTCGATTGGTCGCACGACAAGGAGTTCAGTGATCACTGTTGAACATGGACGAGGAAACTGTTAGCATGGCTCTTGTTCTCCGTTTTGCCACCTTACCTGTTGATCAGTGTTCATGTCCATCCTCCTGACCTAAATCTCTTTACTGTGTATTTTGCGGTCCAGTCTTTCGCGGTGTCCCGCTACCTGTGGGTTATGATTCCATAAACAGGGAGGCTGGACAAAGAACAGACAGACGAAAATACGCCATAGTGGATGAGGGAGAAAGGGAGCGAAGAGGAGATGAGTTTTCTAATATTTAGTGAACTCCAAAGGGTGACTCTTCATTCTGGCTTTGCAGGCTTGGCACATGCCTTCTGTTACTAAGTGGCTTCATATTGAAAGGCTCTGCGGCCGCTATTCTCTCTCCCACTGGGTGCCAGCCTCTCTGCCCTGGCAGCTGCTGGGCCTTAGAATAGACCCATAGTTTCCCCTCTGCAGGTGAGCTGCAAAGCCAAAACAGGGCCCCTCAAAGGCCCTTTCAGAGGCTCAATAGGAAACTGACTTGGGGAGAGAGGAACGGGCACACAATGGCCGCCTTCTCTGGACACAGAGAAGATGGAGATGAGCCATTGGAGTGCCGCTTTAGTGTTGCTTATAGCCATGTCGAGGAGAGGTGATGAGAGAAGAGAAGTTTTTGAAGGCGTGGTTCTTTCCCCTCAGCATTTTTTTTTTTTTTTTTTAGCTCTGGTGCTGCAGTGCAGGGATGTCCTGTCATCCTGCGTCTTGGATGTAATTGCTGCGCCTTTGAAACCTGACGAAACAAAATGTTTTCTTCCATGTCCTGGGGTGACGGGGGTGACACTCGGCTCCTATCCACACCTCCTCTTTCTCCACCCCCCCTCCCCTGCAGTCCCGTCCCAGACCACTGGAACTCCTTTTCGCTCCTGCAGAATTCTTCCCATGCAGCCAGGAAAGAATGCACCTCCCTCTGCTGCCTCTCACCTCCTTTTCATAGTTTGCTTTTTAACTTTTATTAGCAACAGCTTTCACTGACATATGAAGAGTTGGCAACGGAGAGATAGGGGGAGGGAGGGGATGAGAGATGGAGAGAGGATTTAAAAGTGTGTGGATAGAGTGGAGCAGTGAAGGAAAGGAAAAAGGGGTATCCTCTCTCTTTGTTGGTAATTGCAGCATGTCCACATCCTGTCAAACTAGAACAAAAAACAGAAATGCAATTTGACAATCTGGATCTCTGAGTCTCTGCCTTCAAATTCCATGTGGATCTTTTGACCCATTTGAGACCTTGTTATTCTGTGATTTGGTCACATATTACTCCCCACACAAACTATAGAAGAAAAATCTAAAGATTACTGAAAGATTACTTGTTATCCAGCAGCAAATTATATCTTCAAAGATATTTCTTGATGTCACAGGTTCCTACTGTTTGCCCAGAATGATAAAATGTTTGTTCAGAGTGAAACAAATGTTGAAAGCCAAACATTTCCACTGACTGCTCCACGCTGCTGCACTCTTCTTCTCTGCTGGAACACATGTTATGTCCTATTATTCCGCTCTGTGAAATATTGAATTTAAGAAGGTTTTGCCCCAGACATTGTGCAGAAAGTAGACATCTTTAAGATAACAAACAGACATTTGCCGCTAGATAACATTTGCTTTGGAAATCCAAGCAGGGTTAAAATCAAGGGCAACTGGACTTGGTTGTAGAAAGTTGAAAGCATGTCATCCAAGGGGCTTCCCAAGAATTAAACTTCTTTGCAGTCATTGTCACAGTCAATGTAGAACTGAAAAAGCCCCGTGGATGAAAGGCGAAACATTATCATGTTCCTACAATCAAATCCATTTGCCAATGATTCAGTCCTCGTCAGAGACATTTTGCTGTGGAAACGCTCTGTGACTGAATCACAGAATAACGTTTGGGGTGCTGATGTCACAGATGGGCAAAATTGTTCATATGTCTAAAAGCGATAAAAATAGATAGTATTTAATCTGTAATGAGCTGTCTGAATTGGAGCGTGGCAACTCCACAAATGTCTGCTGACTAGCTGACAGAAGAGGCTCTGCAAACGAACTGCACATGAGATGTCATCTGGTGACAGAGACAGATCTACAAACATGGCCACACACGGCAATTTACTCATTTACTGTTTAAACTATCACTCTTAAAGGCACAACTTTTAACAAATAGTTTCTTGGGAGACAAAAATATATTTCTCCGACATTTAGATATCACGCATGCATCTGCTGACCACTCACTTCCATTTGGCTCGTACAGTGGACGTAGTGTACAGCTTGGACAGCAAAGAGACCAGTGGCCATGTTTTTAGTTCTGTTTTTGAAAAACTTGGCACAGTTTGTTGAAATACTGGATTTAAACACTGGTTTTGCCCAGGGCAGAGTTGTTCCCATCCCAGGCAGATAGTAAACACCTCTGCAAACCGTTGGTGTGGCTGTTGGGTTAGCAACAGCATTCCATGAAATTATCCAAGTGCTTTTCTGTCATTTATGTCTTTCTATGTCCCTGCAGCGAATATGTCTCACCCTGCTCTTTGATGAACAAAACCACAAGGTGTTTTAGGGCAGGCTGCATGGGTTACGTTCTAATTAATTTCAATGAGTCATGTGTTTGTTTGAAGTAGATTTTTTTGAAAATGTCACAGCCCTGTTTCAGCATGAAACCTTAATACTTAAACATATATGTTTGGTTAAAACACAAATGAACGTTATTGATTGTAATTTTAGTTTTTTCCCCAAGTCACCTACCCCTGCTCCAAAATATAGAAATATTTCCACTGCATATTCTTTTGTTATGGTTTATATTTCACATGAGATTTTAAACACACTGTCGTCTGAGAGATTATGGAGCCTTTAGTTGTCTAATATAATTAAGTTGGGTAAGAAGATGCTATCAGTCCCTGTCTCATTTTTCCTCTCTTTTCTTCCTCTCTCACTCCTTCATTCTCCTCCTCTAATCAGTTCCACTCTATTATTGCTGGCCCCAGGCTGTTTACCTCTTTGCTAAACTGCTTTCACAAGCCTGAGACCAAAGCCTGCTCAAATGTCTATTAGACCCGCAGTCACCGTGTGGCTGACCTTATGGTGGTTGTTGCCATCATTATGGAATCAATCCTCGCTGATCTGGCGTTCCTCACACCTTCTTAGACCAGGAATCGTTTTTCCTTCTGAAGTTCGTCAACCATTTTTGAAAGGTTAAGTGGTGAATAGGGGCTCTCAGGGGCTGAGCAGACTAACAGAGACAGACTATGACCGCAGCCTTGGAGGACCTTAAACGCTATGAAATCCAGGACAGACAGTTCAACACAAGCTCCGAAGACAGACATACTCATGAATGCGCTACGCTTCATGTACTATTTGCTCTGAGGTTTTGAGAAGAAAGAAGCATTTCCTGCAGTCAGGCCAGCTGGGAGTGTTTAGTGACATTAGTAAAATCCTATTCTGGCAAGCATCTTTCCTCAGGGATAAGTTCACAGGGCTATGTAAACCAATAATGTAATAGTAACCCTCGTCAGTGAGATTCATCTTGTGTTGGCGTGTTTGGAGAGGACACAGTGGGCATCATTATTGTGTTAGTTTAATTTGCAAAGAATGCTGTGACTTTAAAGTTGAACCTCTCCTGGTACAACATTTAACTCTCGTTGCTGTTTGAGTACATCCTGAAATAAGTGCAGTATTCAGTCCAATACCTTCCGCGCCAAGTGGCTCCTACTGACTTACCAATACTGTGAGCACAGAGGCGTGCCTGGTTTGTTTTATTGAATTTACAGTTGTAACTTTTGCTGCAACATTTCACTCTCTGTTAACTCTGCTCTGTTCACTTTTCGACGCCTCGCTTGAGTACTTGATCTCCAATTTTCTGCACATCATCATACCCCATCACAAGTGATAAAGAAACCAAGGGAGAAGAGACTGAATATTACCCTCAGACTTAACGTCTTCGACTGAGCGGCGGCACACCTTTGAACAACAAAATTCTTTCCTGCCAAACCTGCTTCTCAATCAGATTTGAATAAGAGGAACACCTTGGACTTTCTGCTACATGATTTTCTTTTGCATGTTGTGCTTTGTTGTCACGTTGCAAAACGTAAGAGCTTGTAAACATCTAGTTAAAGAGCGATTAGAGCAATGAGTCACTGTTCATGTCACTAAAAGGCTAATTGAGCTCTGAGTAATTTCAAACCACATCATACCGAGCAGCAGCTACCAAAATCATTGTCAACTAATGTGTGATTTTTGTTTGGCAGTGGCCGAATGATACGAGGAACTAAAACTGGCATTATAGTTAAATTTGACCTGTTAATCCTCATAGCTTAGTATCCACATCTCTGCAGCAGGTCTTCTATCGCTGAGCCATAGAACTGTATAGTGTCTGTAGTTGAGCTGGTGGGATTTGAATCAACATTATTTTAGTTTAGTTTGGCAAAACACCAATAAGGAATATGCATTCAAAAGGCTTATTTTCAGTGCTGTCCTTTGACATAAATTAGATACAAGAGCAAGTTAGTGGCAGCAAGTTATCAAATATCAGTAATGGTGACCCCGTTCCCTTTCATGCCGTGTCTCACTTTCCTCCACTGTTGTCTGCGTTCTGCAGGTATGTAATTATGGTTTGAAAAGGTTGGAGCCAGACTTTCCACAGGCCACAGCGTGGGAACAAAGCTGGGGTCTGCAAGGTGAGGTCAGGGAGCACGGTAGCTGTACGGTGGCTACAAACTACAGAGATAGATATCTAAGAGGCACAGTCATCTTCAAGAAATGAAAGTCTATTAGTGGAGTGGATTCAGAGGTCTGACTCACATCCTCTGACTGTGCCGAGGATAGTTTATGTGGCGCTGAATGATGTGTAATGAGCAACTTTGCAATCTGGCATGAATGGAGGTTGTTATAGTAGCTGCAGCTGATGAACGATGCATTACATGTAACAGGATTCCTCAAATCCGATTACAATTTGTCATTTTGATGCAGTGCAGTTACTGAACATGAAAGCACACAAAACAAATTATACAAAGTGGCAAACAGACATTGGAAATACTTAATATATGTTGGAAATAGTACTGATTGATATAAGGAGGCATTTTATACAATGATTGAGGCATCTCATACACTGTGTATTAAAATACATGTTGAAATGTTATTTGATGTAGTTATGAGTATAAGTCTTTTTATGTTTTTTTTGTTTGGAGGTTGTTGGAATAAAACAGGAACAGTTTAACCCTGAATGTTCCCAACATTCACCTTTTATTTACCTGTCAAAAACATACTAAAATAGAGTCTGACAACATCACTTAAAATCCAAGACAACTTTTTTGTTACATTACATTAGAATTTCTCATTTCTAGTCTTACTTCAAGTCTTATTTATCATTGTATTCATATCTCCTTGCAATTCACACAACATAATATTGTTGGAAAACATTGATTTTGATTACAAAATATAAAACAATTCTGTATTTGTAATAATGGACCAGCATCATAGAAGGTTAAACCTTTAGAGTCCACCTCCTGTCTCCCTCCTGACAGCCTCAGAATCATTTTTTTTGTGTGTTTTAAATGTAAAACAGATGATTGCTTTTATCGTAGTTGTCTTTACAATATATATTACACTAATTACCATTTTCCCTCTCGCCCAATACTCACAAAATTTTGAATTATAAAGTGCTGGAAAATCTACTGTAGATACTAGATCTTTGGGGAGGTCAAGATTTTAAGACAAATTGATCCCTCTGTGGTGGGAATGAGCTTTGCTGAGATGCCAGGCCTACACATGAGAACAGCCCTAGCAGCACTGCTCCAATTAGTTGCGGCTAAATGATGAAGACCAAAGATTAAGTGCTTACTTTAACTGAATCAGTTGGATTTGTCACTCTTCGTCACCAGGGGGGGTCTGTAATTATCCTCTCATTGCGTAACAAAGAAACCATTTGTTTTTGAAGTATGAAGATGCACAAAGTGGAAACATGAGTCACATTCACTGAGATACACATAACAGTCTCTCATTATATATAATCTTTACATATTCTCATAGACTGAGCTTGCTGTTTCTCATCATAAAGGAGTTTATGAACGTCAACTGATCATATCTGTGTAATATCCTTATTTGTATGGAGAAAAAAAAAGCGGAGGAGAGGCTAAAAAGTTTCATCTGCCGACATAACTGCACAGAGCAGGCACATGTTTCTTTAATAAGGATGAAAGCGTTGCGCTCTTGTAACCGGATCTCTCTGTAGCAGGCAGCTTTCCATCAAGGAACAGCAGGATCCACTCTTTAACCCGGGAGCATCAGGACAGATGGGACCGTGACATGCAAACATACACAGACACAAATTCAGAGCGTGACAGACACTAAGAGGATTTCTGAGATCTTATGGGGACAATATGCTGCGAATATCAAGGGAAGGGGCAGCAGTGCAGGCGGCGTAGAACATCTGTAACACCTGTGCTCACTGTTAACACCTGTACTCATTACCGTCGCTCCCCTCTGTCGTCATGACAGTGCTTCACAGGATGTGCTCCCCGCTGAGCACACTGAGCTGACGGCTCTGTGATGAATTCTGTGGCGCTGGGGGTCAGAGGTTAAAGGTTAGGGGTACTCCAGCTGGCATCCAGGGCCGCAGTGGACTCCAGTGAGGAGGCATTCAGTGACTGGAGCAGGAGGGGGAGAGGGTGGAGGCGGAGGAGCGGGAGGAGTCCGAAGTTGTTTCTCTTTCTGTCTTGTTTGATGTACTCCACCCAAAAGGCCTCCTTTTCCCCCTCTGGCATAACCGTCACTATTTTCAGATGTTAGAAAAAGCTAAATAAAAAACATGTAGCATTGTTCTTCTTTGTATCTCCAAGTAAAAGTTCCTGTAATCAATATTTTTATGTTAACTGTGAATTACATGACTACTTAGCGAGTTTGTGCTCTTTGTTTTAGTTTTCTGGTTTTTCTTTTTTGGTGAACTGTCACAGCTAATGTTGTTTTCAGTTACACTGAGCAGCTGTTTTCAGCAGAAGAGCTACCTGCCCAGCACCAAACAGCAGACACACAAAGTTAGGGACTCTTATAGTGGAACATTTAGCAACTAATGCCAGATTTCCATAAGGATGGAGACCAAAAACAGAGCTAAAGCAATAGTAAACATTGTACTTACATTCATCAGGTGACCAGAAACATGACCTCAAAGGCTAATATTGCTAAGTGTTTGTTGGATATACATGGGTGACTGCTCACGAGTTCATAATATCAAACTAAAATGTGCTGATGTATCAGCATTTTGTTTACAGTTTGTTTCTGCAGCCTGCAAGTGGCCAAAAAAAAATAAAATAAAATAAAATAAAATCAATTATTAGATAAAAATAATGTAAAGCAATGTGTGCAACTATTGTAGGTGTTAGTAGTTAAGTTTCTGCAGTTCCCCGGTTTATCCTGCAGAGGGCAGCTCATTTAATTAATGAGCCACATGTGCCAAGTGTTGGCATGATGTGTGTTTCATTTAACAGAGTTTTCCAAAACATTAGTTCTCCTCGAGTGGAAAAAGTGTTTAATGAGAAGCGTCCAAAACACAGTAAATAGCCATTAAACTTACTTTAACAGCTCCCACATGTTTACTGAGTTTATGAGGGGTGTGATTGAGGGAGGATAAGGGTGTACGGTATGTTTATGTGCGTGTGTGTGAGAGAGAGGGACCACCTGAGCTTTCCCTCTCATTATTGTGTCTTTAATATAATATTTCCATGGTTGATACATACTGCTGGAGCAGTGTCGTGTCTTTGGGTCACCTCAAGCAGCTAGCATTGCTAATGGCCATCTTTCACACAGATACTCAGGTCAGCTCTACAGATTAGCTGCCCTGGACAAAAAGGTCAACCATATTCCTCTGCGTCTCCTCTCCGACAGAGATCTTCCCAGTCTTCTGTCAACAATTACGTCACAGATGGGGGGAAAGTTCCTCTGTCTGTCTGTCTGTCTGTCTGTCTGCCTGTCGTGGCTCCTGGTCCACCTCCCTTCACCAGCCTTGGCTGTCATCAGCGCTATTGTTTTGCTCCAAAGCTGTCTCAGGCATAACCTGTGGAGCCAGATAGTCAGGTGGCTCCGGGCCCCAGACTGACTGGCTCATCACTCCCCTCATTTCACCCCCCTGAAATCCCACCTGTTCATTGGGGAGACATTTTATTAACATTAGCACTGAATCGTGTTAAAGGCAGTGTTAAAAGCTGAAGTGCCTGCATGCAACTGTTGAGCAGATGGTTCGCTAATTCTCTCTGCGGCCGCTTCATAAGTCTGACAGCTCCCCTGTTCACCAGACCGTCGTCACAACATTTCATGTTCGCCTCCGCACTTCCATGGAGGTCCTTCTCCAAGCCCTGTAATTCGTGCGGTTAAACTCCACCGTGAGATACCTAATGTGTGTTTAATGGGTGTTGGTGAAGCATCAATTAAGTTAATTGTAGATCATTGAGTTAATTTTAGTTATTGAGAAAACCCCAGCTTTCCTAAATGTTGTGAGTGTGGGGGATATGACGGAAGACTGTGAGTAAAGACAGAGGGGTGGTTAGCCTCAAATACAGCCCTGCGCTCCGGGACGACCTTTATGGGATTTACTGATAGTAATGACGGTGATGATGAGGGTTTGGTGCTGATGATTGTTTTAGTGTGGAGGAGTGACTTCTCTGTTTTCATACCAGGTGCACAATATGTTCATTATCACATTTCAAACAGCGATACAGTTTGCGTTGAGGTTTAGCGTGGAGTCTGATGTCTCCAGCTGATTGTCGCCTATTAAATATTCTGTTTTCTATTTGTTTCTTTGCCAGTAGAGAGGTCTTGATGAAGATGCCACTTTAAGTCAAGTAGAAACATGACGGCTGCATTCCTCAGTCTTAGCAGTAATAAGCAGTTATTGGTTTTGGGGCAGCGCCAGGACATCAGATCCTGCACTTAAAGTTACAATTTGAATAACGCGCTGTCATCAGTGGCAATGACATATTAATCTACTGTATCTGACTTCACATTGTGCACGTGTGTAAGTAAGTGTTACTCCGAACTGTGCGCACATGCATCCATGCTCACACGCACACGCATACACCTCACGCAACAACCAAGCCAAGATCATTTATTTTAAAATGGGAATTTAGTCAAATATTCATTTTGGTGGTTTCCCTGATAAATTGCTGCAAGCTGCAACATTTGGAGCATGTTTTCCATCCTAGATTTACAGGCATAAATCATGACTTAATGCTGCATTTAAATAGTTACAGACAGGCAATTTATTCTTGGCCCACTCCTTGCTTTTTGTGCAATAGCATTATGTGACTGAGTGTGTGTTTCACAGTTCATTGGCAGCAATCATTACTTGCTGACAACTCCCATTCGTTCTGGTCTTTATTTTTGCCCTTATATTTTCTAAAAGGCTTGTTGTTCACATGATGCATGCAGCAGCACACACACCTAAGCCGCAGCAGGATACAAGCAGAGGAGGGAAACATATTTGCTCATGCACTTGGCAGATCAAACCAAGCCTCTGATGGCCTCTAGAGGTGTCAGGGCATACTTTGTACACACCACATATATACAGTTTATTATCCCCCCATCACCTGCAGCCAATTTTGAGGGAAGAAGAGAAACTGAGTGGTTGTTAGAGGCTCATTAAGAAATATTCCACCATCTCTCCTGCTTATTTTGCTTCCAGGCTTTATAATTACACTACATAAACTTCTTCACCACCAAAGACAGGTAAAGACAAACTCATGGGCCGTATATCATCCCAGTGTGATACAACAACACATAGATACTGTTTTTAATGTGTGAACATATCAAAGTGTTCTTGTTGATATAGATTTTTATTTGTACACTGTGTTTTTATGGACGGTTATGTTTTTATTGTATAATCATTGCTTTTTTGAGCCAAGAGATGAATATGAGTGTAAGTGGGTGGCTGCAAAATGAAACAAGCATTTGACATTTTCAGCCAGCACACCTACTTGTTTTCTTGCAGAGAGTTAGATGAGAGCATCGATACCACTCTTATTTCTGTATGGTCAAAATTATGCCACACCAGCTGCAGGATAGCTTAGCTTTGCATAAACTCTGGAAAGGTAAAAATCCACCTACCAGTATCTACCTCTTAAACTCACTAATGAACACTCGTTTGTTAAATGTGTGTGAAAAACAAAACGACAATTAGCTGTTGCGTTGGGTTGGGGTTATGTGCGTAAGCAAAATATTAAAAACAAGTATATTTCAAAATTCCTCTGAATGCATATGATTTAAAGTGAATTTATTTTGCTCCTGGTTCACACAGACTTGCCAGTGTTGCTCTGAAAAAACAACTGCTCCTGACTTTTCTACTAATATGCTTTTAAACCTTCTGACACTTCATCACCTTTGTGGAGTGACTGAGATACGGTTCAGTCCGATGGAGATCGACTCATTTGCTCAGCCACAGCGCTCTGCCAACCAGAGGCTGCTCAAACCACAGAAGAGCATGTTTTCCTGTAAGCCCGTGGGACCATTAGAAGTTCAGGGAGCAGAGTCGTGTGGTTAATCTGTGCTGGTAACTGCTTGGCCTCTGGGCTTCACATGAAAGCTCTTTCACTCATGTGTGCAGAACACGGGAGGTGGATCGGTAGAAGCTTCAGCACACTTTATCCATCAAACCTCACTTTCAGGTCTTAGAGCAGCAGGATGTCTTCTGCCAGGGTTGTGGTTTCTGGGAGACCGACAGAGTATTTCCATAATGGCTCACATCTTCTGTCGTCGGTGTCAGTTTAACAGCCGGTGTATGTTTGCCACCAGTATGAATCTGGCAGCGATGTTTTTATGGTTATTTTCATGAGGACAAATAGGCTTTATTGCTTTCTTGCTGAGGGTTAGATGAGATTTATACCACTGTCAAAACGGTACATATGAAGCTACAGCTGGTTATTTTAGCTTAGCATAAAGACTGGAAATGGGTAACAGCTAGCCTGGCTCTGTCCAAAGGTAACAAAATTAGCCGACCAGCCAGCCTCTCTACAGTTCACCAATTAACAATGACAATAACCAAAAAGTAAAGACAACAATTTGTGGGTTTTACAGGGGCTACCTTTGGGCAGAGCCAGGCTCTTGGCCTTTATGCTAAAAGATAACCAGCTGCTGCGTGTAGCTTCATATTCAGCATGAGAGCAGTATCGGTCTGCTCATCTAACTCTTGGCAAGAAAGCGAAAAAATGTGGAGTCTGAATACAGTAGGAAAAGCAGAAGCAAACAGTAGTCGTTTCCTTGTCAGTATTTCCCATCTTTAAAATGTCTGGCATTTGCTTGCTTAGGGAGAGCCTTTTCGGGTAGGAGACCACTGTGACCCGAGAGTGGGGCTAGCGGAGGGGTAACATTGGACTTGTACATATGGATCTGATAGAGAGGGCAGATAACCAGCAGACGCGGTGGAGCCATCCCTTGAACAGGGCAGGAAGTGTGTGCTGTGTCTGTCTGCTCCTGTTCCACTGTACAGTGTGTGTGTGTGTGTGTGTGTGTGTGTGTGTGTGTGTGTGTGTGTGTGT